>JARYGA010056692.1:0-45858 GCA_030545235.1 Helianthus tuberosus | reverse complement strand
GATACGGTAGAAAATACAGTATAAGATCAAAGGATAAGATCTCGGTTATCATGTAGTTTGCACGGTCGCGTTATGTTTTATATACGACTACAAACAAATACGTGCAAACATAGGGAAGCTTAAACAAGTTCTAAGAAGCTTAAACGAGTTCTAAGAAACAACTTGAAGCTAATTTAATAAACGAGTTTAGGCCTGTGCTGTAAATTCATTTTAAAAATTCAACTTAACATGTTCAAAAATCAATTTTTTTTTTATTTTTTTTGTCGGCGTTTTTTCTTACAAATACATGTAAAAACCTTTTTAATAAAAAAATCAAAAACTAAAAATATAAAACAGTTAGAAGATGTTAAAAAAAAATTTTACAAATTTTTTTTTATTGGAATAGCTTCTATGTGTATTTATAAGAAAAAGCACTGAAAGAAATTAATTTTTTTTTTTATTTTTAACATGTTAAGTTGAATTTTTAAGATATAATTAACATCATAAATGCACTGTTCCTCGGTTTATCACTTTTTTAGTGTTTACCAATGAACCTCACACACACACACACATATATATATAGGGTCATGATTTAGAGAAAATGGTGAAAAGTGTGAAAACGGAGAGAACGCTTATGGATCGTCAGATCAAAACAATCTATGGACTAGATGACGCGGTGGCGTTTTTGTAAATAACATCACTTTTATTACTGTGACGCGCTTCATTAAGGGTAAAAAAGTCATCTCATGAAATAAAACGCCATTAAAATTACCGCCTTAACCTACAATAGCACACACCATCCTAATCTAAAAACACCATTAGATATAAAATGCCAAACTTAATTATAAAAAAATCCCGCCTAAAAAACCCGCCAAAAAACATCCTATATATACAACATCTCAGACATTCCATTAAAACACACAAAACCCCAAACGCCATATTTAATATATACTGTAGGTCCACCCGGAGGATCGAGTAACCTCTATTCCCTGTTTTCCGACAAACCCGAGAGTGCGGAATCCAAACGGGTAAGTTAAACCAAGTTACGAACACGTAAGACACAAAGATTCAACGATTAACTCTCCATTGTATTAATGCGTATGAAACGGTTACAAATCAATGTTTACAAGATGCTCTCATAAACTCTCAGTGTGTGTGTGTTTACAGTGTGTTCGCTCAAAGAAATCTATTCAGACTTCGTTAATGTTTCTGGATGTTGTCTGTTGTTTATATAGTAACATGACCATCGACGAAAACAAGACCCACGAAATCCAATCATCATTGATGAAATCCCCTGATTTCGTCACATGGGGATTTCGCCAACAAGGGGATTTCGCCCCATGCCTGATTTCGTCCATCAGTTAGTCCAGTGTATTGGGCTTGTACTTCATCTCATGATGTTGGGCTTCTACATGGTCATGACATGTTGGGCTTGGGCCAAACAAACAAACAGACAAACATAATCAACACAAACTATAATCTAATATGCAAACTGCACACACGCAGTTGCATTTACATCGAACGTTACGAAGTCAATCGCATACTGAGTCAAGACAGGAGGATGTCTTGACTACGGCCTTCACTTCGTAGCCGAGTCGAACCGAGCCGAGCCGTATCCACACGATATGTATCAACAAACTCCCCCTTGGATGCTGCTCGTGAGGTTCGTAATCTCAATCTCCATCTCTTGATGGTTCATTAATTCTTGTCGTAGGATCTTCAAAGACTTCACGTGTTGTAAATAGAAAGTGTATCAACAAACTCCCCTTTTTATTTAGGAAGTGTATCAATAAACTCCCCCTTTGATTATGCTTGTGAATCTTTTGATCTTCAATACTTGAGATCCTTTTGGTGTTGATGATTGATCAGCGGCAACTCGATCATCTTTATCATTTGAGTGCCTTCACGTCGTGTCTTCATTCCGAAGCTTGTCAACGAGCATGTTCTCCTCGCCTTTAGTATCTGCACATGCAAGAAAGCTAAACGCGTAATGAGAACAACTGCTTGGAATATACTTAACATTAAACAAATGACACACATGTGACCAATTCTTATTCAACTACCGTCCGACAGTTAGTTTGAAAAGTTAACAGATTTTTCAATTTTAATTATTAACTTTCAAAACTTGCAAACTCTGACCGTTTATGAAGATTCAGTCGTTTTGGTTTTCTATCAGATTTCAGGCAACGAAGACTTGAGTTCCAACATCGGTTAATCAAAACTAAAGCAGAAATAAAATCTTTTTGACTTTTAAAAAGTTTATATTAAAACACACCTAAAATCTTTTTGGCATTTTGAATATTTCAAATGTAAAGACTGAAAGCAGTAAATAAATATATACTAGGGATGAGATCGGTATGATACCGGTACCGTACCAGTACCGATACCGTAAATACCGTTACCGAAATTGAGAAAATGTGGATACCGATTACCGTACCGTATTTGTAGATTCGGTACCGGCATGGTACCGTTATCGGTACCGGTATTTCGGTACTTTACCACATTGGTACCGCTTTTGTGTCATCCATTGTTTTACCTAAAAAATATAATGTGCAACCTATCCATCCATTACTAACTAAACTAGAGTAATATATATATATATGAATGTAAAAAAAAGGTAAACATATTAAACATCCATGGGTTCGACTTTTATCCAATTTCGAGTCACCATCAAGTTCGACAAAAGGGGTTTCTTCAACAATAGTGTCGTCTCCTTATACAATCAAACACAAAGATGTTAAAAATCTAAAAATAAGAAAAGATATATTGATAATTTATAACCAAACCATTAAAAAATTAACTTATTTCAATGGATTCCATGCTTTTTACCGATGATTATTAAATTCGGTATTAGTACCGGTATTTACCGAAAAATACCGGTACCGATACCGAATTTTGATAAATCTATTACCGATACCGGTACCGTTTATGATCGGTACGGTACGGCATCGGTACGGTACCGGTATGGTACCGGTACGGTACCGGTATTTCGGTAAAAAATCTCATCCCTAATATATACAGAGTTGCAGAAACTAAGAAAAGTAAATATATACAAACATTCTTTTTGCGAGTTTCGAGGGTAAGAGAATCATATCAGTGTACGGTCATGCCAAAACGCTCTTGTTGTTCTTTTTGATAACATTTGGATAAACATCCTATAACGATTATCGGTATTTTTATCCACATAAGCTCAACTTATCATATGTAATCATGGCGAGGGGATACGTTAAGGTATGATTTATACTTACCGACCGGTGTTTATCCACATCACGACACATTACCGTATCAAGGTATGCACGAGGGTTCATCTTACTGGTGAGTATACCATTTATCATCTGTTTTGACGTATATGAAAATGTGAGAAACTCACTTATTTTGATTTGAAAACAAGCCCTATGTGATAGAATCACTTATTGATGAGGAACTTGATTTTCAGATGCATGAAGGGCACAAGAGCAAGTCCGTGAACAGGTCAGTACTTTCGTACAGTAGAGAGACGAACTTGACTCCTGGATAAATGTGATATATTATCACTTATTTTGTGGACATGTGATTGTTGATCACTTATTGAGGTCGAATGCAGTATGTACACGTATGTATGATATCATGGAAGATCTAGACTTCGTCTCCGTTTGTTTCGGTAAAAGAAACAACCATGATACCCAGATGATAAACAGCATAAAGACCACATATCTCAGAACCTCGGCAATCTCTCAAACGAAATTTCGGTACTAAGACCATATGCCAATGAGTGGTTCCCACTTGGTCTTCAGTCGATTTAAGTTTATATCACCCTGCACACTTTAAGATGATTGTGAGCCTACCGATACATCTTATATAGAGCTGCTTAACATTTTTCATTTTGCATTTCAGTTTAAAAAGGTTTCAACAGACCACTGATGTACTATCATTTTCTCTTTTGCTCGCCAGGAAACTCATTTTTGTTTTTCTATTGTTTTTGGGTTTTGAAATTTTTTGATGTTTTTGAATTTTCAAATTTTGGAATTACTCCCCCTAAAATCAACAAACTTACAATAATTTTAAAAACACAAAGATATTTACAAAAACGATTTTCCGATGCGGATTACTCTTGCTTGACCTTAATGCCGTTTACCAATAATAAAAAGTCAAATCTTGATTTATCAAATGCTTTGGTAAAAAGGTCGGCACGTTGGTCATCAGTGTGGACCATGACAACATTGACGAGTTTCATAGTGAAACAATCACGTGTGAAGTGATATTCGAGTTCAACGTGTCAGGTCAAAGAGTGCTTATAAGAGATGTTACTAAATCATAAAGCATCTTAAATATCGACAAGAATAGGAGAGATTAGAAATTTAGAACCGTATCCTGCAACTGCTTCGTGCATTGCCAGGAATCTGAGTGCTCTCCCAAACTGGATATCCACGCAGTGTGGATTTCAAGGTCAATTTTGCAGCTACTTCGATTATCCAAGAAATCTCTTCACAACAACAAGATCATAAACCTATAGGTCTGGCTGGTCTTCCACATTGCACCAACGAAGGTCTTTGTCTTTCTCCTTTAAAAGTAGTGTGCGGTTGTTCAATCCACGCCAAGGCATCCGCACACCCGGTGTAGTTTGATCAACAAACACATTTTATTCAATCACACCATGGAGAAAAGTACCCTACACGTTCATCTTGTGGACTTTGAACTTCTTGTGAAAGAAAAAATCCATGAATCTTCAAAAAGCTTCAGACGTGCTACAGGCACGTACTTTTCATTGGAATCTTTCATGTTGACCCGATCAAAAACCATAACAACCAAATTTTGGCACATTTTTCATCTTGTCGATTTTTTCAACTTCATTCAACCTCATTCTCTTTTCTTTTTCATTTCTCTCCATCAATGGCAACAATATTCTCCTAGATGTAACAATATTTCGGAGCTTTATGTCGCCGATCTTGTGCATGGACGCTCCACTATCAACAATCTTAAGACTATCAATAGTTCCTCCTGGAACATCCTACACACTCACTCAGAGATTTAGTTGGAGAGGGGGACCCAAGCCTTCACAGACTTGGGTCGTCCGTCATCATCGAGAATTGTGACATCCATTTCCCGATGATTCGGAATTGATGTAGCTCCCCCTGAAACAATTTCCGATTTTGGTTTCCAAATATGTTTTTGTTTTTCATGTTTAACATTTGATTCAACAGATTTTGTTTGGATAACCTCCGGTTTTAAAACCTTTTCAACATTTTTCCGTTGTTTCTTTATCTGTTTCACTTCTTGTTGTTTAACAAGACGAGGGTCCTGTTTTGGTGAAACAGATCTTTTATGGTATTTGTTACCACGGGGGGGGGGGGGGGGTCAACCTTTGACTTTCCCTTGGTGAGATATGGACAATTCTTAACAATGTGTCCATACTCACAGCATTCAAAGCATGATCTCCGCTCAACAAACCTCGGAGTATCATAACTGTAAGAACTTGATGATGAACTTCGTGATCTTGAGGTACTTGGTCCTACATCACAACCGTTTGTGTGTTGTGTGTAATTGTTTTGACTGTTTCTTTTCAAAATTTTAACTTGTTTAACAAAATCCATGTTGGTTTTGTTTTCGAAAGTTTCAATTTTATCGGTCCCTTTGTTTTGGCTCTGTTTGCCTTTTCCATTTCCTTGGGCAGCGTGATTTTGCTTTCGTTGATTGTTTTGTTTTTGCAATTTTTGATTCCCATATTTCTTTCTAACTTCGGATTTTGGGATAGGAGCACACTGAGTTACTACAACTCCTGGGCTCGACTTTCCCAAAAACTTACTGGTAGAATCTTCGAAAACTTTATCAATCAAAGATTGATTGACATTCTTGATTGGAAAATCATTGTCTGAGTATATTTTATCAGATCCAATCAACGTGTAAAGCAAGTTCATGCTTTCACAGCTTCCAGATGAGGATTCAACAGACTTGGCTGTAGCAGTCACAAACGGTTTTGTAGGTGGATCACAAAGAATGTAATTTTCGAGAGGTATGTTTTCCTCTTTTGTTACCGTTTCTGACTGTTCAGAGTTAGTATCCTCGGATTCATCATCTGACGAATCAGCATCCTCAACAATGACTGGAGGATCCTGATTTCGTTCAATTGTTGACACTTTCGCATCTACTGATTCATCTGAATCTGAGGATACTTCCTTTTTGTAACCTAGCCCAAGTGTGAATTCCTCAAGGCTCAATGAAACTGAGGGCTCAAAATGAGGTTTATTTTCCTCATCAGGCATCGAAGAATAATCGTGTTTAACAGGTGGTGGACACTTCTTATAACCTATGCATGTGACATCAGTTTTCTTTTTCTGAACATCAATGATGTGATCCAGCACATAGCTAGAGCTTAAATAGCTGTCTAACTTGATTCGGATCGCCTCACTTTCAGATTTAACACAAGCCATTTCTTTTTGCATTAACTCGAGCCTATTGATGTAAAGATTTATTTCAGTTTGTTTTCTTGAAACCATTTTCGTTAGCTCGGTCTTATCATGTTTTAATGTTTCAATTATCTTTTTAAATTCCTTTTCATAATTTTCACGAAACATGTTGGCCTCTGTGCATTTCGAAAGATCCACGATCAAATGTTGATTGTGGATAAATGATACATCATATTTGTTTTGCAAATCGTCATATTTGCTTTGCAAATCAGACAATTTAACATTTAATCCAACACACATATCACACCTATCACAACTATCGGATTTTGATTCATCGACGCGTACCTGACTGGAATCACTCTCAGATGTTGACTCATTTGCCTCAGAATCAACAACCTCCCTTGTTGATTCACATTCAGATCCATCCTCGCTTGAACTTGAACTTGAAGTTGTAACATCTTCAACTGAAGTTGAAACGTCATCTGAACTACTGTCATGTTCAGAATTGTCATTATTTCCCGAGGATTCACCATTGCTGGCATCTTTGACAATTTTAGCATAAAATGCCGTTTTTGTTTGACTACAGTTTCTTGGATCAAGAGATGATGGTGCTACAGTAGAACGATGGCTTTGTGAAACAACTGGTGGTAATGGATTTCCATACAAGTCTGTGGTTGGAGCTGGCTTTACAGGAACTTGTATCGGATTGCCATACAAATTTGTGCTCGTGACAAACGCCGTTTGAAGTGGAGCATGTGAAGCAACTGGTGGTAATGGATTTCCATACAAATCGGTTGCTAATTCCTTTCTCGTATACGTTTTATTTGACGGTGTGGGAGACTGAGCCCATGAAGGAGATAAACCCTTGCTCGTATCCCACCAAGCCGGATTCATTTCGAATAAATAAAAATGGATACCTGATTAAATCACACAAATCAAACAGTTAAGAATGAGTTACAAGTCTTCTGTTAAAAAAAAATAACACATGTCCAGTAACAAGTTGATTTCGTCTGGATACCGAATGAGGAGTGATTTCGTTGAATGATGTTTGACGAAATCAGACTTGGATTTCGTCTAGTATAAGTGTTTTTGTTGAGAAGGGATTTCGGCCAAGATAAGTTTGTTTTCGTCGATAAGGGATTTATAAGGTGATTTCGTTCAAGAACAAGCTCTTGATTTCGTCCAGGATAGTGAACAAGTTGGTGTTTTCATTGAGAAGGGATTTCGTCTCAGAACTGATTTCGTCCAAGTGAGATTTCGTCCAGCACTGAAGTGATTTCGGCTGGCTGATGTTGTTGATTTCGTCCAGACACACCTGATGTTGGTGTTTTCGTCCAGAAGTGAAGACTGAAGTGATTTTGTTGAGCACTAGTGTTTTTGTCCAAGACAAAACAAACACAAGTGATTTCGGCCATGCCTGTTTTCGTCCAGCTTGATGTTGTTGACCAGGGTGTTTTCGTTGACTGGATGTTTGCCAAAAGGGATTTCGTTGAACAATAATGACCAGACAACTTGTAAACAACTTGCAAGATATTTTAAAATCAAATCTTATCCTTCTTTCTGACAACACAGACTTCTTTTGCCGAAAGCACCTTACCTATCAGACTATTCACCAACTACAAATGATGGTTTGTTTACACAAATTTCAACTTAAAATATTTTAATCACAAACACTTTGATATTTCATCAAACAAAGATCAAACACAATAATATTTGAAGAACACTTTCAAGATGGATGAACTTGATGAGTTTTCAGGTGACTGATAAATTTTCCGAACAACAATTTTTGTTAAAACTTTCAATAAAAACCCACAATAACATACAAGCATGTAATATAACAAGGTTTCCACTAAAACAAGAAGCAAAACATACTGATTTACACGAATTTAGAAACATTTTTCCAGAAAATGTATGAACTTAAACTCCAAAATACAACAAAAACACTTTAAAATCTTTCAAATCACAATAAAAATACTTGGTTTAAACAAGGAATCGAGCCAATGCTCTGATACCAATTGTAGGACCGTGTTTCGGGACCGAAACCGTGATTATCATGATTATGTTCATAGACGGGAAGTTTTAGAGGTTTGAGTCCTCACAGGGAGAGATCACCACTTGGTCTCTCCCCGGATGTGTGCTCCTTTGGTATGGTTCGGTTAGCTTGTTAACCGGGCCGGTTTGCTTTGTTATGTTATCAAATCTATACAAGTAAGTTTTTCATCCGTCTCTAACCGGAGGATCGAGTAACCTCTATTCCCTGTTTTCCGACAAACCCGAAAGTGCGGAATCCAAACGGGTAAGTTAAACCAAGTTACGAACACAAACACAAAGATTCAACGATTAACACTCCATTGTATTAACGCGTACGAAACCGTTACAAAGCAATGTTTACAAGATAAACCTATAAACTCTCAGTTGTGTGTGTGTGTTCTCTCAAAGAAATCTATTCAGACTTCGATAATGTTTCTGGATGTTGTCTGTTGTTTATATAGTAACATGACCATCGGCGAAAACAAGACCCACGGAATCCAATCATCATTGACGAAATCCCCTGATTTCATCACATGGGGATTTCGCCAACAAGGGGATTTCGCCCCATGCCTGATTTCGTCCATCAGTTGGTCCAGTGTATTGGGCTTGTACTTCATCTCATGATGTTGGGCTTCTACATGGTCATGACATGTTGGGCTTGGGCCAAACAAACAAACAGACAAACATAATCAACACAAACTATAATCTAATATGCAAACTGCACACACGCAGTTGCATTTACATCGAACGTTACGAAGTCAATCACATACCGAGTCAAGAAGGAGGATGTCTTGACTACGGCCTTCACTTCTTAGCCGAGTCGAACCGAGCCGAGCCGTATCCACACGATATGTATCAACATATACCATTCGTCTTAGAAACGCCAAAAAACCCAAACATCAAATATCCTCTAAATCAAAATGTTTATTTGAAATTCAGTTTAGTTGTCGGTAAGGTTTCGCTCAATGTAATGGACAAAATCCTTAAGTGAGGATATTGTCCATTTCATTGAGTAAAATCTTATTGACTTTATCATCAATTTCCAATCCAATTTATAACGCCAAAACAATCAAAAACATTATTGAGGTTTGTTTTCAATAAAGTTTAGCTGTATGGGGTGGACAACATTGTCAGACATCTTTCTTAACTGAGGATTAACAATGTTGTCTATCTCATACTGCGAAACATTATTGATTTTAGCATGATCAAATTTAGAGGTTTAAGGTACTTTTATTTAGTGACGTTCTTTTTCTCGGTAAAACGCCAAAAAGTTAAAAACTCAAACATCGTTCCTTGGAAATTCAAGATTGTTAGCTGAAGGGTGTAACTCAATAACATTTTACTGCATGAGATGGACAAATCTTCAAGAAAAAGAGGCTGATGTCACACTTTATTCTTCCAAAAGGCGACAAAAAAACTACTTCAAAAACAAAAAAACAAAATGAATCATACAAAAGTCGAAACAGCCAGTTAAAATGATTCAAAAAAGAAGAAACAGACTCGTGATAGTGAAGATTTGGAAGATCAATTGTTTATATATATTTTTTTAATTTTCTTTTTCAGTTGATTATTATATAATAACAACGCCATATATAATAAAAATGCCAGACAGCCAAATGCTTGTTAAAACGCCATCATGCCTTAAACGCCCCAAAAACTCCCAAACTATAATAAAATTACTTTGGACAAGTATTATAAAAAAACCCAAAATAAAAAAAATAAAAACCAAACTTGAAAAGTTAACTAGAAACAGTAACTACAAAATAGTAAAACTGAAGAGACGGAAAATTTATTATATTAGAATCTAAAACGCCAAACTTGAAAGATGGGACGTGTTACAGACTTCAGAGATAAAGCTTATTAAAAACAGTAATTACAAACAGTAACTGAAACGACGAATACTTTATTATAATAATGCACCGCCTAATCTACGTGCCAAAAGACATCCTATAAAATGATACCTGTAGGATCGTGAATTCGATCAAATGAGTCGATCATTAGAGTTCTAGACCAAATCAGAGGTGGAATTCATTGATTTGATCTTCATTGCCGCTAGATTTACACTTAGAAGTAGATTAAATGTCGATTGTATTGATTTGAAACACTTACACGAGCTGGCGATACTTCGGCAGAGCTTTGCTACCGGAATCAGAAGTTACAAATGAAGATCAGGACTCACCTATTTATAGGAAACGCTAGACCCCACGAACCAGTCCTCACCAGGTCGCACGAACTTGTCACCTCGTGCGAAGTGGCCTATCCACTTCGTGAGGAGTGGCTGGTTCAGGTCTGTTTCCTGTTTCTTTCGTACAACGCGTCCTGGTCTATCTATTCTAGTTACATGACTCGATACAAGACATAAGACGAAGTCAACAGACATATGCACTAACAAACTCCCCCTTGGATGTTGACGAGTCTTCAGTGTATTGAGTCTTCAGTCTTGATCGGTCTTCTCGCTCTTTCCAAAGTATCTTCATTATATGCATCTTTATCAAACTCTCTCTTACTTATTCAAGAATCTCAACCTTACTCTTCAAACTTTCTAATTCTCTTGATAAGATATCTTGATTCATTAAGCTCTTCAGCATTAGCAGCTTCTATCTCGAACGCTATTCCAAGATCTGAATCTGGCTCTAACGTCTTCAGACTCACCCTTTCGATAAACTGGGATCGCAGTCTGGAATTCTCTATCTGCAGGCTTTGAATCGGAAACCTGGCTCTAATCAGCATACGCTTATGCGGAAAATCCTCAGGAGTCGAAACATAGCTCTTCCAAAGCTTTTTACCTGCACATACTCTACCCAAAACATAAGGTTTTTCATTTTGAAAACATTCATAGTCTAATAATCTAGACACCATTTTCAAGATAGACAATTTTGACATTGAAGAACTCTGATTATTTACTTGTAAAAACAAATTTGGTTTCAAATTAATGAACCATTTAAACATTTTAAAATCATTTCTCATTTCAAACAAACTCTCCCAACCCTGTTGTTCATCATGTTCAGCACTTGGAATTTTGAAAATCAGCTTTCCAACATCAGTTGTTGAAAATAAGATGAAATAAAATCTTTTTGAATTTTCAAAATTTTATGCTAAAATATACTGAAAATCTTTTTGGATTTTGGGAAATAAACTATATACATACATCTTTTTGTGAGTTTGTGTAAGAGGATCATATCAGTTTATGACAAATCACTAGTACCGTTGAGCTTTAAAACACTTTAAGATCTAAACGATTCACTTAGATTGTCATTATACTGATCCACTTAAATTTTCACACAAAGTTCAATTTTTTCGAGATACGAATTAGTGATTTAAGGATTTAACTTATTCGCGTGTCCCACCTCAGAATATACTCCCGTATCCAGACTCCTATATTCAGTCTTACAGGTGAATGTACACTAATGATATCTGTAAATGGGTAATGCGAGACCATGAGAGCTCAAGTTAGAACTTCCGTTCAGACAAAGAGATGATGGCTCGACTTTTAAGTGTGTCCCGTTTGGGGATCTTTTCTTTAACAGCACATGATTAGTATTTTTCAGTGTTTCATCATTTTTTATGTTGAGGGTGGGCTTTTAGATTAAAACACTGCAGGGTATTATACGAGGACTAGGCTATTGCTCCCGCAAAATCAGAAGTCCTGGTATAATACCCCAGATATCATCACGCACAAAGACCTAGTATATCAGAAATAGAAAGCCCTTCAAACAAGAATTTCAGGGGTTACCTATATATCCGAGAGATGTTCCCCACAAGATAAGTAAGTAATTGATATTTAGGTTTATATCTCGAAAACAATCTACTAAGCGTGTAACAACCTACTGGCATATCATTAGTGAGACCGTTTATCACATTTTAACTTTCCAATTCTTTAGCGTACTCTCTTTTCACAACAAAACTCATTTTTTGATTTTTCGATATTTTTGGTTTTTTTCTGGTTTTATCATGTTTTTGAATTTTTCAAATTTTTAAAATTTCTAAAAATTTTTTACTCCCCCTAAAATCAAAAATATGTTTCAATTTTTTATTTTCAATGAAAATTTGAAAATAAACGCAATAAACTGTACAAATAAAATGACAAACTAATGTGAATTGCTTCAATTCGCCATTCTCTTGGCGTAAACAATCAGAACTCCCCCTGACAACAAACTATTTTCCCATTAAGATTTCAAAACACTTAAGTTTGTTTTAATCAAAATGGTTTTTCCGGAAAATTAGTTTTGTTGTTGATAAAAAATCATGGGGATTCATTCATCACTTTGTTTTCAAATTACCACTTGTAAGTTCACTTTTCCTTTTCTTTAACCACTTGTATGAAAATTTAATCAAGTTCAACTTAATGACCTTGATTAACCACTTGTAGGTTCTTATCAACAATACTACTTGTAAGACGAAATATCACAGTTGTGAATTTCTCAAGAAAGAGGCCGATTCCTACTCCCCAATTACCAACCTGGGAGTTCCGGCAAGTCAGGATTTTTTAAGCAGCGAATACAGACACCCAAGATTGACCAGCTTTGGGTGTAACCGGTTCAATTTCACTCGGTCTTTGAACATTCCTTTTTGATTCATAGAAGTCTTTTACCCCTTTGGCCCTTCCATCAACCATCTTACCAAATATATGTTTCACTTTACCATTAAACACCTTTTCGACATCGAATTCTTTCTTTTCAGAATAGAATTGATTCGAAATTTCCACTTTTCCAAATTTTTGTTTTAAATTTTCAGTCCGCAATGGTGGAAAATTTGCGTCATCCATTGGCGGAACTGAATTTTCTCTTTTTAGCTCAACTTGTGGCTCCTCTGACTTTGACGAGTCAGACTTATCACCAGAAAGTGGCTCCTTTGATTCCGAAGAAACAAATTCATCGCCAGATTTAACATCTGATTTCTTAACAACCCACGTTTGGTTGTTAAGATTCACTCTTCTTTTGTAAAAACGCTTTGAACTCTCACCAACTTTAAATGTAGAATTTTTAAACACTTTGAATTTGTCAATTGGTGGTTCATTTTCATCAACATTTTTTTCTTTAAGTTTAGAACACACTCCCTGTTGTGTGTTGGTTGCCTTTGGACAGTTCCAGGCGATGTGACCAACTTTTTTGCGTCGGTAACAGGTTCTTGTCTCCTTTTTCTGATTAGCTTCATTCTTCTCATGTTTCTGTTTTTCTGCAAGAAACGCTTTGTTCGATTGCTTCAAGAATGAGCTCTTTTTCCCTTCTTCAGAACTTTCCCCTGAAACAAATACAGTTTTTGATTTAAAATCTTTAATATTTTGATTATTTTCAACATCAAAACCCAACCCCTTCTTTTTGAAATTGCTATTATGATTCGGTTTCTTTTGATGACCTGGACCGAAACCTTTCTTCTTGTTTAAACGTTGTTGAACTCTAGAAGTATATTTAGGTTTTGAAAATCCCATTTTATTTTGTATTTCTAAAATTTTGACTTCTATTAGTTTGAAAATCTTTTTAATATTTTCATTTTTCACATTTTTTATGGGAAATTCTTTATCAAAATATAATTTGTCGGAATCATTCAAAGTATATGCAACTTTGAGTGTTTCGTCATTCAAATTAATTTTTAATGACATAAATTCTTTATTGTAAACCCTTTTGACCGACGATTTCGAACTGTCAACTGATAAACTTGAACTCTCAGATTCAGACTTTGACTCTGACTCCTCATCCTTATCCAACACCTAATCTACCACTTTCTTTATTAACTCAGACTCATGACCAGTGTCAGACGATGTGAATGTAACGTCAATGTTGTCTGGTAACTCATCAGTTGTTTCAGACTTTAACTTTATATTGACTGCCTTTTTGACTTGTTCTGAATTTGGTTTTCTGGGAGAATAACCTTCCCAGATCGGAGGCGGACACTTGTTATAATTTGCACCTTGTTTCTTTCCAGTATCCGTATCTTCCGACTTCTTATCTTGAAAGGCTTCAAAACCTGCTACTGTCGGATAGATTCTATCAATCAAGTAATCAGAACTTGAGTAACTCAGCAGCATTCGTCTGATTCTTTCATTCTCAATCTTTTCAGTCTCAAATTCCTGCTTCAACTTTGCACACTCATCAATATAGTGATTGATGGCCTTTTGCTTAGACATCATCACTGCATTCATCATTGTCAAAGCATCTTCCCTTTCTGAGTTTGTCTTTTCCAACTGGTTGACTATTCTGTTCAACAGATCATAAGATTCTTTCACGTACTTAACATCGAACAACAATTTTTCTTTCATCTTGTCTAGCTCACTATACTTCTTATCTTTCTCTTCACAATGTTTGCATGGTTCCAAACATTTCAGACAAGGTTTTGTGACCTCTACAGTCTTTTCAATCTCAACAATCTTCTCAACAACTTTAACTTCTTCACACTATTCATACTTCTCTTCCTGAGCAACATTCTCACATTTTACCTCTTTCTTTTCTTTTGCTGCTCGTTTCTCCTTTAGTTTCTCCAATTTCTCTGCAAAATAAAATTTGAAACTTTCAGGAGAGAAATGAGTTTTACCAATGTTTATTTGTTTAATTTCTTCATCATCATCACTGCTATCAATTGGTGATTGATCAAAGACTGGTGTCTTTTCTGAACTATCTTCTGAAGAGACAGACTCTTCATCTTGACTTTTCTCAACATTTGCAAACACATCCATTAATTCTTTCATCAACTCTGGCTCTTGAATGATTTGTGCAACAAATGCTCTAAACTTTGAGTTACTTTCAGCCGAAATATATTTGTCCCAGCTAAATCCCTTTGACAATCTTTCATCTTCTTGATCTGGAGGCATAGTAATACAAGCTTTCTTCTTTCCATCTTCAATAGTACGGGATGATGACGGTTGTTGAGCTACTTGCTGATATATTGCTTTCCGATAATATTCATTGTTCCCGAAAGGATTCTGAGCTCCACCTGCTTCTCGGTTGGTACATTCCCTCTTGAAATGCCCTTTTTTCCTGCACCGAAAACAAGTAACTTTAGACTTATCAAAACCTAAAGTAGAACATTAGCATCACGTAAGTCATCTCTTCCAGTAATCTGCTTAAATTTCTCAGTTCTCCTCAACACACTCGCTAAACACCACTTAATATCCATTAACTCCATTTCCTCAGCATCAATTTGATCGTAATCCTCTTTTGTTAACATAGGATTTCCGATTCTTCCCGCAACCAAACTCTCACATGATTCTAACACGGTAACTAGTAATGCCATATGACCTTTAGCGACTTCTTCAGAGAAATTCTGACCGTTCTGAAGATGCAAAGCGATGTTGCATTGTAGCATATGACTGTTACCATTTTTTGAGCTTTGAGACTGATAATTTGAAGGTGAAACATTAGGATTAACACTCGGATATGAAGAAAATCCACTGTTGTTGATTGAACTTTGTTTGAGTGATCCGGATGAGTTTTCTGCGCTGAAAGCGGTCTGGATCTTTGGACTAGCTTCAACATTTTGAACATTACCTTTGAAATACATCTTGATATCTTGTTGACCACTTGAATTGTTCATTCTAGCGATCTTTTGTTGTTCAAGATCTTCTCCTTCAAGTTTTTCAATGAATTGAGCAATTGACAATCTATCATACTCTCCGGTATTCTTCAAAATCATAAGATATGTACCCCATTCATTTTGAGGTAAAGCATCGGCTAATTTTTCAACCCATTCCTATCGATCTTTATTGATATCCAACCGTGTCATTGAACGCACTAGATGACAATATCTCTCAATAAGAGTCTTTGTAGTTTCACCCGACAAACTTGAAAACAATTCAAATTCTTTCTTTAATAATGATTTTTTATTCTTGATCATCTCCGTACTTCCTTCGAATTTTGTGCGAAGTGCTTCCCAAATCGAACGTGCACTATCATCATGTTGAAGTAATACGAAAATGTCTTCTTTCACAGCTTGTTGAAGTAAACTGATCATCATTTTTTCTGCCTTGTACATGTCTCTCTTTTTATCTGAAAATTCAGAAATAATCTTTATAACTCCCACATCAGAATGAGGTCGAACGTACTTAGTTTCAATACACTCCCAAGACCTTAAATGGTTTGCTTGAACCCAATTCTCGAACCGTTCTTGCCAACTGTAATATTCTTCAATGCTCATCAACTTAGGAGGTTTTTGTAACGTTCCTGTTTCATTTTCCATGTTCACGCTCTGAGCAACTGAACTTGAAGTAGCTCAGGTACAACTGAATGCGTTATAGAATTCGTTTTCCGTGTTTCGGTATCAAGATTTCACAAAAACAGATTTTTTCAAACGAGCTGGCTAGTTTTCAAACGATCTGAAAACCTTTTAACCAAACTATACAAACTGAATGATATATATCAAACGATCTGGTCACTTCAAGCGACCTGAAGAACTTTCAAACGACCTGTTCCCAACTACAAACTGTGCGAGCTGGAAGGTTTCAAACGACTTGGACCAGGTTTCAAACGATCTGGATGATTTCACGCGACCTGGATCACAATCTCAAATGACCTGGCTTCACTTTCACACGATCTGACCCAAACCGTATGACCTGGAGCAAATTTTCGTGCGACCTGGTCAATTTTGAACGATCTGGATGATTTTCATGCGATTTGGTCCAAAATTCAAACGATTTGAATGAATATCCACCTCGTTTAAGAATTCTAATTCCAAAAGTTCAGGATTTTGTCAATTTTTATCAAGTTTTAGGTTGAATTTGGTTCTGATTTGTTCACGGATTGTTCAAAACAGTGTTTTACAACTTATAACACGAAATCAGGTCATTTTAACCATGAAATCTCGGTAAATTTGATGAAAAAGTGTAGAAGAATGAGTAGAAATGAGTAAAAATCAGATTTATCCGTGAAAACAAGCTGAAATGGTAAGAACTCTTCCTCCTGAGCTCTGATACCACTTGTAGGATCGTGAATTCGATCAAATGAGTCGATCAGAAGAGTTCTAGACCAAATCATAGGCGGAATTCATTGATTTGATCTTCATTGCAGCTAGATTTACACTTAGAAGTAGATTAAATGTCGATTGTATTGATTTGACACGGTTACACGAGCTGGCGACACTTCGGCAGAGCTTTGCTACCGGAATCAGAAGTTACAAATGAAGATCAGGACTCACCTATTTATAGGAAACGCCAGACCCCACAAACCAGTCCTCACCAGGTCGCACGAACTGGTCAGGTCGCACGAACTGGTCACCTCGTGCGAAGTGGCCTATCCACTTCGTGAGGAGTGGCTGGTTCAGGTCTGTTTCCCGTTTCTTTCGTACAGACATATGCACTAACAATACCTCTCAACAACTTCCATTTGATCAAACCAAAAAAACAAACGCCAATACTACTAAATACCACTCACTGTAAAACGCCAAAAAATTAATGAATCAAAGATGGCTAATATGCTATTAGCCTTCTTGGATATTCGGTATTGTTCTTCGTGAAGTTTCACTGAATGGATTGTTAGGTGAGGGGAGTAACTCAGTAAGATTTTGCTGCATGAGATGGACAAATTTTCAAGAAAAAGATATTGATGACAGTCATATGTCATTTTGTGTTCTTTGTTCTTGAAGAAGGCTTGGATGAGGAGAAGAGATCAATGACACTGAAGAGTGGGATGATTATAAAGATGAAGATCAAGTTGAAGAACAAAGCGAAAAACCTACCCACACGTCATAGATCTATGTCCTCAAACATCCACAAAAGCCACTTCAACAGACGAGCAGACAAAATAATCAAACCGATTGGTTTGTTAAGTTTTACAAAAAACGCCATATATTGAGTGACAGTTCTTGTAGTATTAAAGAATAGAGAGATTGATGACAGTGAAGATTGTGAAGAGAGATCCGATTAGGATTTTTAATTTATTTTTTTCGCTTCTATTTTTTTCCCTGTGGTTGTAATATAATTTTTCGATTGTAAAACGCCAAAATACCACAAACGCCAAAATGTATATAAAAATAATAGAACAATGGGCCATCTTGTCTAAAACGCCTTTGAATCTAAAAAGTAATGTTAATATTCCTGGTAGTGTGGATGAAGCCATTCAGAGAGATATTTTGACCCCTTGGGGTTCCAATGGCATACGATTTAAAAAACGCCATAAACGCCAAAATATTAATACAATGAAACCATTTAAACGCCATATAATTATTGAATTTGGTTAACACCAAAAAATCTTTAACCCCAAAAATAAATCAATATTGTGAAAAGCGGAATTGGAAAAGCGGAAGATAAAATGACAAAAAAACATATACGCCCTAATTATATCGCGCGCCACGTGTTGGGCTTGGATGCGTTCTCACCGTTCTCACACTTTTGGGCGTTTTCTCCTGATCCCGTACCTATATATATAATATTTTTAATATAATAAATAAAGATATAACTACATTTAAATATCAGAGTAAATTATATGACCGGTTCTTGTAATTTGGGCCAAATTACATTTTTAGTCCTTGTGTTTTTTTTTTGAATCGATAGTCTCAAGGTTTTTATATCTTCTATTCCTAGCACACGATACTAATAAAATTATAATTTATTTATCACTTTTAGCAACAAATTCTTTTGTTTTCAAATTTATTTATTCGGTTCACTTATAACAAATCCACCGCTTACAAGCAAACCAAATTTATTGATTTGAATTGCTGACCCTAACCGGTCTTACTAACTATACTTATTAGTCCAGTTACTTTTTACCGCTCGTTTGGTTATAATGTGATTCTACTTCACATTGCATTTCTTGGCCGTGATCGTGTCACATCATGTTTAATTTATATCAACCTTTCATTTTCGAAAATATCACTTTTCGAATATATCGTCTTGCGCCTATCAGTGTCAAGACTTGTATCTTTCATGCTTACTATTTAAATTTCTATCAGAATTTATATTTGTAAAAAACGTTATTTCTTACTAAAACCGAAGTTTTAGTTTTAGGATCTTCTCTTTAACTTTTGTCAATTATCCATACCAGGATATTGATAGTCCATAATTTATACTTTTACAGTCTTAGTTTTATGCGGGGTTCCTCAATTTATTTCCTCGCCTTGCCTAGTTAACCCGTAGGTTTTATCACTTAGCCTACTGGCTATTTTATTAGACCCTCACCTCTTTACGGCGAGGTCCTTATAATCTATTTCTTTCTACTCATGACTCATGGATCGTTTTAGTCTCGTAGACCTTTCCATTGTTTATAACCCTAAAGGTTAGGTTGACCCCGTAGTTCATTCTTTACTCATGTCGTTCTTAAAATACATGTTTGGTGTCAAGGCACCCTGTTTTGTTTGAAGAATCATTTATTTTTCCCCTTGGTATTTTCTTTGACCTTGATCGTAGTCTAAGGCTACATTCGTTTCCTTTCGGACAAATTTTCCGACTTTATGACTTCTCACGTCATTTATGCGTCGGTTTATCTTATGCTCACCATTATCCAGTTTACATACATTCGTATTTGATTATGTGCCATTACCGGGCTCTTTATTCTTTTGCTTTTAACGCTACCATTATCCCGCTTGCGTTTACTCATGCCGTCCGGCATGATATTATATTCGACCCGTTCAACTTTAAAAAAGTTGAACATAATTTATTCAAAATTTCTATTTACGAGATTTTATAGTCATAACTCGTAATCCAAGTCTTTTGGTTTTTTTTTCGACCCGCGTTCACGTCTCTTGATTTTCACAAGTGTTTAAATTCCTACCCATCAACCGGGTGTTTTACCGAAGTCGTTATTATTGCAACCCTCCCGGTATGCATTAAGACCTAGCTTCATTTTTTTTATATTCCGACTTTGTCCTCAAGTTTTACGTTTTACAAAAACGGCCCGTTAAGAGGCATATTTGCATTTTCTGGGTTCGAGTGTAAGTACACTCCCACCCAATGCATATCTTAATCGTTTTACATGTTTGCATTCTCTGGGTTCGAGTGCAAGTACACTCCCTCCCATTGCATATCTTAATCATTTTATATTAATCTTTGTCCCTTCACTCGGGTTCATTATCCTAATGTAATACGCTTCCGTCACTCGGCTGTCCGTTTACATTATTATCAAATATTTTGCTCGTTTGATTCATTTGGGTACTTTTTTAATTTGTCCCATTTACCCCGTCCTTACTATATCGGATGTAAGTATGTCCATCATAAAAAGTTCATGGTACCACGTGCTCACCACTTACTTGGCCAGAGTAAGCGATCAACACCTAGTATACATGACCTTTTTATAATTTTCACATTACACCCCAAGTAAGTAATGCATCTATTTGTTTCTCTTGGAAACAATATCCCGGATATGTTTTCTATTCGGGGTTTTCCAAGTTTTCAATCTACATATGCAACTTTCTATCTCTACGTATTTGTTGCATATTACTATATGTGTAATTAAATTTAAACTGTGCACCTGGTAATGCTTGCCCTGACAGGCTTCTCTTACCATTAGCCTTGTTCGCGATCGCTACGCGATTTAGGTCCTTGGTGAGCATGTTCTACTTGTCGTACTTTGGACTGTTCCTCCGTCAAGTCTGCAATTTATTAGACTCCCGCTATCTTCAGATGCGAGTATCCTTCAACTAAGCATTTACAAAAGTTAGTAATTTCAACATTAATAAATGCACGTATTGTAATACAAGGCTTTTTTACTGCACGTGATTTCGTTAACTATACTAATCATTTTCGTTGGTGTAACGTGTATTACACGATACCCTATGTGTTGTTCACAACACTTTAATCATACTAGACCATTAACATACTTGTACTTACCGGATCTGCGATCAAGCCTCGAACCGAACACACTTTATTCTTTAACCATGAGCTCTGATTACCAACTTGTAACACCCGTTCTTATTAATCAAGGTTTAACGTATATTTTACGAAAACAATCATGTAATTAAGATTACATATACATCGGAAATACAGGTTTATTAAAACTTTTGCAATTTAAAGTAATACAACATAATGTGATTTAATTCATCGTTTTAGAATAACGACGAAACAACTTGCGGAAGCTTCATTTTTCGTGTGTTCGGTCCTTTGCCATCGCTTGATCTCCATCCGGGTACACTTGATATCACCTATGATCAAAACCAACTTAAAAGTTAGTTTTGATAGCTTATAAACATGTATAAACAAGTTTCATAAACAAGCAAATAAAATAAAAATAAAATTTCGGAATTTTGCCTCTCGCGCCACGCGAGAGGCTCCTTCTTTTCCTTCGCGTGCCGCGACAGCACTCGCGTGTCACGTCCGGTGCCCGGTTCTCCTTCGCGTGTCGCGGGGGAGATCGTTTTCCAGCAGGTCCACATCTAGGACCTGCATTTCTTCCAGCTATGTTTATTTATCAAAAATCAAACTTTCAAAGGCCATAACTTTTGATCTAGAAGTTCGTTTTACGTGATTCTTTTTCCTACGCGTTCGAAATTTAATTCTCCATCTTATGGAGTTAAAACCTGATATTCAACTACTTCAAAAATTCAGATTTCAAGCTCTCGGCTTGAAATTCCTTTTTAACACTTTTGACCCGTTTCATGATTCATTAAACCACTTTTGTTTAAATCATTACAAATTTTTGAGGTATTCATTATCTCAAAACCATCAACTCGTGAGTTCAAGACTTTCATACATTATGCAACTAAAGGTTGAGTTAAGCGCAAAACTTCATTTTGACCCGTTGGAGGGATTTACCATTAACTTTAAATTTCACTCATCATTTTACTACATTAAGGTATCTACCTATTCTTCGTAATCTTAATGCGAATTCCTAAACAACCCATATGGGTCGTTTGCCCAATTCACCCATTAAGGGCTTTTTGGTTAATTTTAGTCCTTCATTTTATGACGAAGGACTTTCGCTAATATTTGACCAAAAATATCGCTTTTAACAATAATTCTAATTATGCGTACCTGGCTCGAGTTATAGGATTGACCCGTTTAAATATCTTTCACTATTAATGTCTAATTAATACCAACGCGAACCGTATGATATTTCCTGAAATCACAAAACTCAACAAGCGGTCATCAATTAATATTGTCAAATGATCTTGCCGATGTCATTTGACCCGTTTAGTCCGAACGACCATTTTCCATTATGAGATGATACCTAGTTACCATCTCGCCCTATTACCCATTCCGGTTTACACCATAACGTAATGTTTCAAAATTTCTTATTAGTTCATCGTCACATGACTAATTTACCAATTTACCCTTTTTGCCATTGTTTATGATTTCTCACCATTGCACTAGTTCCGACTCATATTATTTGCGTCGGAACATTATAATTCTATTACTAACTTTTCCTTATTCATTTTCAATACACACAACTGATGTATACTAAAAAGGGTGTAAGCTTTTACTTACCTCGCATCCAAATTACGCTTTCCTTTTCGTACTTGCTCCGTTTGACCCGCTTCATTCCCAAGCCTCCATCTAGCTTGTCAAGAGTCAAACTATCATCATAATTCACAAGGTGGTTAGATTAGTCATTATAACCACGACTATTCCACCTTACGTATTTTCTATGTCAAGACTACTATTCGACTCCGTCCATGGTTAGTTTAACTTTTCAAAAGTTAACTACCCTTAATTATATGATATGTGCATATAAGCTAAATCAACTTCATAATTAAAATTTGTATTACTCCACATCACACGTAATTGGTCGAACTAGGAAATTACGCATTTGATTCATAATTTCAACATATGAACATTGTGGGCATAATTTATAACATCAACAATCAAGTTTCGTATCACTGAAAATAGGTTGTTTTTTGGTGACCTGTTTAACCTGTTTACAAGTCTTCAAAAATTATGATTTTTTATGTGGCGTACCTCTCGGAGGGTTAGGCCTTGTGTTATAATTTCAAGATCTAACTCTTTACCAAAAATTCGTAAAAATTCATTTACTAAGCTGCAATCAGATTCGTCACTTCTGACTGTAGCTTACGGAAAAATTCATTAAAAATTCCTCGTTTATCCGATTGACGAAATTCCAATTGGCGATTCTTTTAATCACTTAAAACTTTCTACAGTAAGAATTTAAGATCATAAATAAATTCCTAAATTGAGTTATGACATTCGTAATAGGCTGCAAATTCTGCCAGAAAACGCAGCTTGAACCTTTGATACGGAAAAATTCATAAAACGCTCAATTTTCGTCGAAAAAATGCGATTCCAGTGGGGTTTTAAAGATATTTCCTGGAATTATATTTTAGACTCAAGAAACACATGTTTTTATCACGTTTTGTCTATGTTACGGCCAATACAAGTCGGCTGTAAATTCTGATCAGGAGCTATTTGAATTCAGCTTTCAATTAAAGCTTGTTCTTGACATCATAACACTATTTTCTTTGCAATCAAAACCCTAAAAACATCTCATACATGAATTTAGCATCAACAACATCTGAATTTAATTGAACTAAGCATGATTTCAATATATACTTGTCTAGGGTTTACTCCTAGACATAATATTGTTCCTATTCCATCAATACAACATCCATGCAACACAAATTTCAAATCTCACATGTTTATTAAAATCTCAAGATGTAACTAGAAGATGAAATTTGACATACCTTGTGATCCCTTCACTGAGGTGATCACTAATCTGATCTTAGATTTCGATTTGGAGTAGATTTGGCCTTTCAATTGATGGATTTGAGCTTGTTTGGGTTTGAAGATGAGAGCTCCCTGGCTCTTCTGGAAATCTCGACAAGAACACACACTTAGAGTGTGTGTTTTGGTGTTAGTATTTTATTTTATTAAAACATTTTCCCTTTTTGCCTCTTTTAGTCCCTCTTGTTTCATTTATTACAAAAGAAGCTATATCTCATAGCTTTTCATTTAATTACCCATTACTAACTAGGTTAACTATTCCTAGTTAACTTGGTGGGTGTGGGGAATCATAACCCGTTTTATTTTTTTAAGACCCGTTAACTCGGGCTCCTAATAAACCTTGTTTTCTCAAAGCATTTATTCCTCGTTTTGATTAATACAAGATTATTTATTCAAATCCTAATATTCACCGGGTTAACTAATTTTTCTTTTTACCACTAACGGTATTTTACCCGTCTTTTAGTATTAACGGGGTTTGATTACCAAACCCGTTTTCGGGGTGTTACAATTCTCTTTTCCCCTGGCATCTTATCAATCACACGCCCTTCATACAAGATTTATACAATTTGACCTTTCCATAATTTTAAAATAAGTTTCCTTTCAATCTTTGTTCCAATCACAAACCCTAATCCAAGCCAATTTCACCATCAATCTTTCTGTTGGTTCTCTCTTCCATTGTTTTCTTCAAATCCCAAAATTGTTTGTTCTGTGTTGAGGCTTGAAGATCTAGCATCTGTTTACAAACGCTTTCATCAATGCCTGTTGTGGATCCTCCGGCCATAGGTTCTTTCACAATCCACATCTGAACCCTTACCTGATCAAGGGCTCGAATTGATTATCATAACTGTATTTTCAACTATAAAGACCAGAGAGATCGACCCAAAATTGTTAGACGCGAAGTCTAGGTGGCGATGATAGTAGTCGACGTTAAACCTACGGCTTTTTTTTGGAACCCTAGGTGGCGGTGGTGTGACAGTGCCGGTGGTAAGTGGTGGTTGCTAAATAAGCTATGCCTTTCATCCCAATGTACTCTGTGTTGGTTTTCAAATTTTAATATGTTTGTATGAAATGTATGATACTTTGGGGTTTTTGTTTTCCTGAAACTCTTGTGTTGGTTTTAATCTGATGAGGATGATGATTGGAATGTTGTATCTCGATTGCTTTGATTTTTTTTTATGTTACTGTAGGCATAATTTGGTGAGAATGAGATTTCCTTTAGCTTATATATGTGCTTCCTTTTGAAATATTAGTTTTTATTAACCTGTTATGATTTGTTATTCAGTTAAATGATCTTTATGGATTTTCACTAGAGCTTGACCTATACAAGGAGAATGGCATATATATATATAGGGAAATGTTCATTTTAGAAGACTATTGTTTCAAGAACAAATTAAAATTAATCTTAGCCATTCAACTTTTTTAATCAATGGTTGTGAAGGATCATGGCATTTATGTAAATATTATACTCTCTTTCATCAAATCATTAAGTAAAAAGGGTATCTTGGACATTTTGTGTAGCATCAGACATTTATATCCTCACAGTTACTAAAATCCCACACAACCAAACACCGTGATCCCCCCCCCCCCAATCACCAATTGTCTTCGTCATTCCTAACCTAATATTACCACATGTCAAAATTGATGCATCACTGGATGTTTATAGCTTCAAGACTTCCACGATTAGGGACTACACAACCCGTGTATTCAAAATCAACATTATGTCCAGGTATTTGGTTTAGACTTTCATAGCAATCAGCTTATGTGTAGGACCGTAATTGTCTTCAAGAAATTGATGAAACAGAGGGATTTGGTCATTAAAAAAGTGTAGTATACTTATAAAGTGTTGAATTTGGCTGGCATTAACAAGTTTTCTGATTTTACGCTCCCAAAAAAATATGTAGGTGATTTTGAAAAGATAATATTTGGTCTGATTTCATGGGAATCACACTAATATCCTATATATAATTTGAGATATATGATTTCCCCCAATTTTTGGCTACCATGATTTCCTCCCCATAGAAATCTCATTGAAATAAAAAACCCTTAATGTATAAGGATTTGTTTCTGGGTGTCGAGATATATATAAACCCACATTCCTACAAAAGGCGACACACACCCCATCAAAACATTATTGTTTCTCAAAGTGTTAGCATAATTCTACCTCGTTACTTGTGTAGGTTGGTATACTTTTAAATGCTCAATTTTTTTATACACTGTGATGGTCTCAAAAAAGCCGTGTAGGATTCAGAATACTTGTCTGCAACATCGTGCAGTCTGATATAGATTGTTGAACATTTTGTTACTAGTTAAAAAGTTGTGCTTTTTTATTGTATACATTCTGATCGTCCTAACCGTTGTTCATGTTCTCTAATGTTAGGATTCATATTTGGAGGGTGAAAATGTTTGAAGGTAACTTATTGTATCAATGTATTGCATAGAAACTGTTGTTGCAAATGTTTGTTAGATGTTATATGTGTTTATTAAAATTGAACAATGCATTAGTCACAGCAAGAAAAATCCCGAGGATTGGAAATATCAAATATGTCAGCGTGAACGTGGACAAGGCACCAAACAAGTCTGATTTTCAATCCATGTCAAAAATTGGTACGCACAGATGTTAGTGGTTCATTGTTGCATTTGGTGTTGTCATGTATGAGTAGTCGAGATGATTATTGTGTACCAGGAGGGGTGGATATAATATTATTTTTGTGATTTTTTGGTCTCCTTAAATGTGGTTTTATACCTTTTTATTAAGCATGTGGGATGTTCTGTCGTTACATATCAGTACACATCATGGTGTAATCACTCAAGTTACCTTGTGAGTTGTGCCATATTAAGTGTGTAGGCAGCGTCTGTAGAAACTCAGTTGATATGTGTTAACTGTAAACGACGTAGGAACATTAGATTTCATTTTAATAAATGATTGCTTGTTTGCTTGCTTGCTGTAAACGTCGTTTGTTTTTTTATTCGGTGTATATGCTATTGTTCGTTTGCGTGTGTAGCTACTATATTTTAATTATATGCATGGTCTGGGTGGGTGAATTTAAAAAAGCGTATTATTTTTATCGATTCGGTGTATTAAGAGAAAGGGTTGGGTTTGAGTATATTGTTGGACATGTGTTTATTGATAAATTGTAGTTATATGTGGGGATAGGTTTATGTTTCAGGTTTGTATGAAGCAACATTACGTGATTTAAGGATAGTGTTTGCGTATGGTGTTTAATCGGTATGTTTTTTTTTGTTTTTTGTCGAATGGGGTATGTTTTGGCTTTTGTGCTGTCAACTTGATGTAACTATCAGCAATCTGATTTGTGATCAGATAAAAACGTGCGTATGGATTATTTAGGTGGTGTGTTTGCTAGATATTCTATGTTTTGCACACCGTCTTACTGATGGTGAATGTTCGTATGTTAGGAAAGGGGCACCACTCTGGGAATCTGATTAACGGTAATAGGCCTTTAAAAGGTATGAATCCCTGATCATGCATTTAATCTGTTTTAATGACATACAGAAAACATTCGTTAATTTTTATGCACAATTTTTTTTTTGGTTTGCTGTAGGTGTCGATAAGAATGTTGGTTCTACCTCAGACAGGTGGGTGGAAGATGACGATTTTGTTGTAGCCGTTCCAGAGATGGTAGTACCAAAACTTGAAAAGCGAAAGTTGGTAGAGAAGAAGATAAATGAGGAAATAAATATTGGTGTAGAGTACATACATAAGATACGGACGAGATCATCACCTAAATCGCTTCATGAAGCTCTTCAGAAGTTGTTTGCGGAACAAAAAGAATGTGTAAGTCAAATGGGGTTTGGGAAGATGTTGTCGTTTACGGTAGAGGGTATACCAGGACAGTTGGGACACTACGTTGTGGACAATTTGTATACAAACAAGATGTGTATTAACTTGGAGCGGGGATCGATTGATATTACAAAAGAGGTGATACATCAGTTAGTTGGTGTTCCCAATGGTGGGGTGTGGATGAATAATGTTGATGATAAGAAAGTTGATAAAACAATATGCAAGCTATGGAGATCCAACTATCCGAGGGATGAGGTGAGCCCCGATGATATTGCTGAGCGATTAGAAGCGCACAAAGTTGCAGATTGGATGTTTAGGGTTGATTTTCTGTAGCTCTTCTCAAGCATAAAGATAGACTACCAGAAAAACGAGAAATGCAAGATGTGTCTCCTCCCATACTTCACGGAGGAAAGAGATATTAGTTGTTTTGGTCAAAAATTACCGAAGCAATTTAGTGATCAAATTAGTTAAGTGAGGTAGTGTGCTAATATTATGTGTGAAAAATGTGTTAACCAAATTAGTTATGAAAACAGTTTCAGGATACGGCTCAGGATATCGAGTTGTATCTACAATCAAACAATGAGCAAAAATGTAAAGGTTGACACGTGATGTACGAGGAAAGCCCTTGATCAATCTAGATCGCCGGCATAAAACCTCGGGAGCTGACAATCGCAGCTGCCTTGTTCTTCTATTGCTTCAAATATCAGGATAAAGTGCAGGATGTGGTGCGGATCAACTAGGTGTTACAATGTAATTCGATTACAAGTGTTTGTGTGTAGTGATTGTTGAAAGCTAGAAAGCAGAAGTGTTTGAGAGTGTGTGAAAGTTGCGTTGTGCCTTAATCTGATCCGCCCCCATCTATTTATAGTAAAACAAATGTAACTAACTATCCTACATAACCGGGATCCAACGAATATTCCTTAGTCGAACGTTGTAGACCTGGTCTTTCGGGTTCAACGTCTCTCCTTCAACAAATACGCCCGAGTCTTGAGGAGATGGAGTCCATTTGACCGTTGGCAAGTCCCAGTCTTTAACCTGCACGTGATTAATTCGATATACCTCAGGATATCACCCAGGATGTTAGCAATATCCCCGTCCAGTATCCTGATCACAGATAAACAATTAAAAGCAGGATATATATCAAGATATGTATGCTTAGAAAATGAGCCATAACAATTGTCCCCAAATATATCGGTTGGTATACCAATCCAACGGATATATTTTAAAAGTTTTATCCCGTAATTCAAGGCATTTAAAACGAAGCGACGGTCAAGATCACATCATAACCTCCAACGCGCTTTTAGCTCAATGGAGATCCACAATGCCCTTATATCTTCTCTCTTCTTGTTTGAAAAGCAGATATCTCCAACAGAGTCTCCAGGTAATTCCCCATTTCTCATTCACTTTCTGTCAATTTTTCTTGCCTTATTCGTAATGGCTGCCGAGACCTTCACTCAGCAGAATCTTCTCAAAAATCCTGAAAAGGAGGTCTGCGCTTTCGACAACGCAGACATCGCGGCTTTGAGAGCTTCCGGTGCCTTCCCTGATAACACAGTCTTTAGATCGTTCGATCGGTCAATTCGATCGGATGTTTCTTCCACAGATTGGGTCTGCTTTCCAGCATACCCTTTTTTGCTGGGTCTTCGATACCCCTTTACCGAATTCATGATGCAATTCTTCCGAACCACCGGCATCTCTTTTGCTCAAACCATGCCCATGGTTTGGAGTGTATTAATCGTACTTAACCAAATAAAAAACCTTCACTGCCCCGACCTCTGCATCGAGGATCTGCCTATTGCTTATCGCCTTCGATCCCACGGCTCTAGCCGGTTCTTGTTTTTCTCGACCTCTAGCAAACCCCTTATTCTTAAAGCCACCAAAAACGAAGATGGATGGCAACGCAAATTTTTCTTTGTCAAACGAGACTCCATTGCTGAGGGTGCCAGCCTTCCGGTGGAGTGGTTAACCACCGGTAGGGTCATAAATGTTCTCATGTACCTTTAGATTTTTATCTTTTACTAATATCCTTCTTTTTGATTCTTATGCAGTGAATTTCAAGGAAGTAGCTCCCCCTACCGCTGAATCAGAGGAAACAATCAAAATTATTTACCAATTACCTGCAATAGACAGGAGTTTCACCACACACGTCCCGAGTTCCAGTCAATACTCGTCATCTGAAATGTCTGGTAAGGATTACTTTTAAAATAGTTAGTTAGTATAGCATAATAGAATGGAAAGTAATAATAATGCAAAACTTTTTCCTTTATGCAGCACCGGCCAAGATCCCTGAAGTCTTTGACCTCGACGAGTTGGACAGTTATTCTGATCAGGTTCAGGTCAAGAAGGAACCTAGTCCCAGGGCCACAGCCTCATCCAAACCCAGTGGTTCCAAAGCCATTGTCATCAGCAAACCCTTGCCAACTACCAAGCCCCGGAGCTCCAGCTCTCGTAAAAGGAAAGAGCCCGATTCCCCCGTCATTTCTGACACTTTTCCTTATGAGAAGCACGGGTTCATTGAAGCTAGCGGGTTTATGACTTCCTTTCTTAACCAGGTTAGTATTCTCAAATTACATCCTGCAGCTTACATCATTTACAAAGATTTATCAATATTAATACCTGTCCTCTTACTTTCGCAGGGTCTTGAGCGTCTGGTTCATCTATATCAAGAATCCTGCAGGCTTAACAAGACGCTTGAATCCAAGCTAAAGGAAGCAGAAGTCACAATCTCCGATCAAGGCATGATTGCAGCCGCCAAATCTCGTCATTACGAGGAGAAGTTCAAAGCTATGATTCAAGAACACCAGACTGCTCTCAACAAAGCTACTCTTCAAGCCCAAGCCGATCTTGAAGCTGCCCATGTGCAACATGAACGGGATATGGTCACCTACCGGGATAGCCTTAAGAATTCCGTCGTCACTTCTCTTCTCCAGGCCAGGCTGAAGATGGCCCATGAAGCCAAAACACTAGGTTTTGAATGCCCTTCTTGGGACGTTGGTGCCTGGGAAACGAGGCTAAAAAATCTTGGCGGCATTTCTATTACACCAGCTGCCGAAGGATTTTCCAAAGTAGCTGAAAAAGCTAACGATGCCGAGAGGGATGCTGAGGTGGATCCTGAGACGGATGCTGCTGAAATTACCGCAAACGAAGATGGCACCGCCCCCTAAAACTTATTTCCTTTTGTTCGAGCAATTTTATGTCTTATGAACAATTTTTATTTTTTGCATTAAAACAATTTGATAACCGAAGGCGGATGGGTCCTGGGTTTCAGGATGAAGCCTTTGGTTATCAGCTAGTACCGTTATTTCTAGTAATTTTACCTTTCATTTTTCTTGCTATCACTTTCTGTCTTTTTTATTATAGACCTTAGTTTTGCAAAATATAGTCAGTGATATATTACCAAAACTTTTGTTAATTCAATCACCTTTAGAGAAAATTAAAAGATAACCTATTATAACGATACTTGCTTAATTAAAGTTTCAAACTAGTACCAGTTTCATATATCTTAATCAAATATCCTGAAAAGTATTTTGAAAATATATTTTGAGAATATATCCCGAGAATTGACCCTAATCAGGATGTTTAACCTTTTACCAAACCTAGTATTGTCAAAAACTTAAACGATGTTTACAAAGGAAAGATCATACCAGGAATAGGGTAAAACCCTATTATCAAACCTCAATCCCCTTTGCAACTTTTCCGATGAAGATATCCCCAATCTGAGACACTTAGTGCATTAGTTCCGAGCCTTATTCTTTAAGCTCTACATCATTGCCTTGGTAGGAATGTCCCCTGTGTACAATGTCTTCAAATACTTAGAAATCTTCTGGATATCAATCCCCGTTGTATACACAATTTTTCATGTTACAGGGGTAAAACCCAAGAATGTACTGGAAATAAATCCCTTGAATTCTGGGGGACATCCCAAATTTTCGTGCGCTACAGGCGGGAGTGTATAAACTCCAAGACTTAGAAAGGTGAGAACCTTTAAACCTTAGAGAGTATGAAAATACCCTTTCATGAGAGAGGGTGATCAATTCTCATATACCTTTAGGATTCAGGATATAGCCAACAGTAACGAAATTGTCAGCCACTTTTACATGGACTGGTCCCGCCACCTTGAACTATTCCCGAATAACTTGCGCTCCAGGCGGAGTGTTTAAACCCAACTCGAAAGAAAGGTGAATACCTTTAAACCTGTGAAGGGATCAGGATCCCTTGTACGTGAGAGAGGGGGCCAATCCTCTAATCTTCTGAAGTATCCTGAGTGAGCATCCTGGAGCTATATCCCGAAGCATATACTGCAAAACATCCTTAAACTAAGGTGGGTGTTAGCTTGGCTAACACCCCTCCGATGCTTAAGTTAGTATTAGGTTTCAAAGAATAAATTAAACGAAACATATTTAAGAAAGATAGAATTCATACAATCCTGAGTTAGAAATTAAATTCTAAGCTCACTTGAAATAAAGCTTAAGGTGTATAGGATTCCAAGATCTCGGTAGCATATCCCCTTCCATATTCTTGAGTCTATATGCTCCTTTCCCAGCTTCTAATTCAACTTCATATGGTCCTTCCCATTTTGGAGTTAGCTTGCCATCGGCAGGATTTGTAGTATTCTGAAAAGCCTTTCTTAACACCCAATCTCCAACCTTAAATCTTCTGGTCCTAATATTCTTGTTATATGCTCTGGATATTCTTTGTTGATATGCTGCCATCCTCAGCCTTGCTGCATCTCCTGTCTCATCAATACTATCCAAATCCTGGCATAGGACTTCAGGATTCTTTTCAGGATCCCAGAGGTTGGATCTTGCTGTAGGTACCACCATTTCTGTCGGGATCACTGCTTCTGTTCCAAAACAAAGGGTAATTCTTCTGTCCATCTTCCTTTTTTGGCTCCAAGTCTCTTCTTTAAGTTATTGACAATTATCTTGTTTGAGGATTCTGCTTGTCCATTCGCTTGAGGATGTATCGGAGTAGATGTTATCATTTTGATTCCCCAATTCTTGCAAAAGTCAGTAGTTCTCTTGCTTATAAACTGAGAACCATTGTCACAGATTATCTCGGCTGGTACTCCGAATCTGGTCAGGATATTTCTCTTTATGAAGGATACTACTTCTTGATCCCTGACTTGGACAAATGCCTCGGCTTCAACCAATTTGGGGAAATAATCTGTCATTGCCAACATAAAAACCTTCCCTCCTGGAGCCTTTGGAAGCTTTCCCACTATATCCATACCCCACTTCATAAATGGCCAAGGGGAAACAATAGGATATAATGGTTCAGCAGGCTGATGCAGTATGTTACTATGTCTTTGACATGCATCACATCTTCGAACATATTCTGTGGCATCTCTCCTCATTGTCGGCCAATAATATCCTGTCCTTAATACTTTTGAGAATAATGACCTGCCCCCAGTATGGTTACCACAATCCCCTTCATGTATATCCTGAAGTACTTCTTTGGCTTCAGGATCCTCCAAGCATCTCAAATACGGTCCTGCAAGAGATTTCTTGTATAAAACATTATTTATGATAGTGAATCGTGATACCTTCATCCTAAATGCCTTAGGATTTTCATCTCCGGGGATATCTCCTTCCTTGAGATATTTTATAATTGGAGCCGTCCAAGATCTAGGATCATTTTCCGTATATTCTGCTCCAGGATCCTGAATACCCGCTACTTCTTTACCCCGAGGATTTGTTGCAGGATACAAGATATGTAATATCGGTATTTGGGTCCCTTCTGGTATCCTGATCGATGATCCCAGATTTGCTAAGGCATCTGCTTCAGCATTATCCTCCCTTGGTACCTGTTCAAGTGTAAAAACATCGAAATATCCTACTAATTTTTTGAGAATATCGAGGTATTCGATTAATTTCTCACCCTTGACTGCATAGGATCCATTAAAATGGTTAGTAATTAACAAGGAGTCAACATATACTTGCAAATTCTTGATATTCATATTCTTAGCCAACTCTAATCCTGCAATTAAAGCCTCATATTCTGCCTCATTATTAGTAGCAGGCAATTCACACCTAATAGCCTGGGGTAATATGTCCCCCTGTGGCGATTTTAGAAGTATTCCCAATCCCACTCCTCTTACATTAGATGCACCATCAGTATATAATGTCCAGGATCCTGAGGATTCTCCTAACTGTTGAACTTCTAGGTCTACCTCATCCTAAATGTCACTACTGAAATCAGCCACAAAGTCAGCTAAAGCCTGAGACTTTATGGCATTTCTAGGTTCATATACTAAATCATAAGCACCTAACTTTACTGACCACTTGGCCATCCTGCCTGACATCTCTGGTTTCCTAAGCACATTTTTGACAGGATAATTTGTTTTAACGTGAATTCTATGTGTCTCAAAGTAATGTCTAAGCTTCGTTGATGCCATAACTAATGCCAGTATCAATTTTTCTAAATGAGAATATCTAGTTTCAGCATCCAACAAACTTTTACTAACATAATAAACAGGATACTGCTGACCTTCATGATCCTTAATAAGAACAGCACTTACAGCATTCCATGATGCATCGAGGTATAGGGATAGTGGTTCACCATTCTCTGGCTTCATCAATAGAGGTGCATTTGAGAGATATCGCTTCAAATCCTGCAAGGCTGCTTCATGCTTTGCTCCCCATTCGAACTTCTTATTCTTCTTGAGGATATTATAGAATTCCTTGCATTTTTCCGAGGATCTCGAAATAAATCTGTTCAATGCTGCTACTCGTCCTGTTAACCGTTGAACATCCATCATATTCGAGGGTGATTTTATATCCAGGATAGCTTTAATCTACTCCGGGCATGCCTATATCTCCCTTTTCGTCACCATATATCCAAGAAACTTTCCTGCCCCCACTCCGAAATGGCACTTAGCAGGATTCAGCTTCATGTTATACTGATCCAGGATATCAAATGCTCCCTTGATATCCTGGAGGTGATCCTCAGCCTTTTTAGATTTCACCACCATATCGTCAATATATACCTCCATGGTGTCCCCCAGCTTATCTTTGAACATCATGTTCACTAATCTCTGGTATGTTGCACCTGCATTTTTCAAACCGAAAGGCATAGCAGTATAGCAATATATACCTGTTGGTGTCATGAAAGCAGTATCCTCCTGATCCGAAGGGTCCATTTGAATCTGCTGAAATCATGAGGATGCGTCCATGAACGTTAACATTTCATGCCCAGCAGTAGCATCCACCATTGCATCGATATGAGGAAGGGGGAAAGGATCTTTTGGACAAGCCTTATTCAAGTCTGTGTAATCTACACAGACTCTCCATTTCCCATTTTTTTTCTGCACTACGACCACATTTGCCAACCACCTTAGGAACTTGACTTTTCTGATCATCCTGGACTTCAATAGTCTTTCAACTTCCTCTTAGATAATCGTATTCCGCTCAGGTGCAAATTTCCTTCTTTTTTGCTGAATAGGCTTGAATGATCTGTCAATTCCAAGTTTGTGAGTGATAACGTCTTTGGATATACCTGTCATATCCTCATGCTTCCATGCAAATGTCGACATCCTGCATTTCAAAAAGTTAGTTAACTGCTCTTCAATATCCTGAGGGATATTGGTTCCTACGAGCACCGAGATATCAGGATTATCCCGATCCAGGATATTTTTCTTCACATCCTGCTCCGAAGCTTCCAAGGTATCCCGGGCCCGCATCTTTAATTGCTATGCTTGATTAGGCTTGGTTGAGGATTTCATTGAGGATGAGTAGCATTCTTTCTCCTCCTGCTGATTACTTTCAACCTTGACAACTCCCCAAGGGGTAGGGATCTTGATGCATTGGTGATATGTTGATGGCACAGCCTTCATATCGTGAATCCATGGTCTTCCCAGTATGATGTTATAGCAGGATAAGGAGTCCATTACACAGAAGCGTTGTATCGAGTTGACCCCTTCAACGTATACTGGTAACTTTATCTCTCCTACAGTATTTCTAGCTTCTCCACTGAAACCAACGAGCACAGTGGACTTCGAAGTAATGTCCATCGGAGATACATTCATCCTCTACAATGTTTCCAGCTGAATTATATTGACAGAACTACCGTTGTCTACCAGTATCCTGCGTACAAAATGGTTAACCACATATAATGTTATTACCAAAGCATCATGGTGAGGATCCTGAACAGTATCCCTGTCATCACTATCGAAAGTGATCACTTTATCAGTTGTGAGGGTAGTCATCCTGACTGGTTTGTCTCCCCTTTCACTCTTAGCTTCCTTTGCATATCTCTTAGCCGCCGAATACGAAGTCCCACAAATGTCGGATCCTCCTGAAATAAAGTTAATTATCTTGGCATCTGCTGGGGGTGATGCTGCTCGTTCAGGATCCTTCTCGGGATCCTGCCCTTTATTCTTCTTTCTTCCCAGCAAGTCCTTCAGATACCCCTTGCTTAACAGGTAACTTATCTCTTTCCTTAAAGCAATGCAATCCTCGGTCATATGTCCGAAGTCTTCATGGAAGGCACACCATTTAGATTTATCCTTCCAATCAGCTTTCTGCTGGTTCTTTCGAGGCCACCTAGCTTTGTCCCCTAAACCCTGCATAGCATACATTAACTCAGGTATATTAACAGAAAAGCAGTATTCAGATAAGTCAGGATATTCTTCAGGATCCTCGTCTTCAACAGCATTCACTTTCTTGTTATCATTTCTGCCATATGGCTTGGAGCGATATGGCTTATATGAGGATTCTGATTTCCTGTTAGTTGATTCATAGGTTGAGGTAGAATTCATCCTCTCCTGCATCTTCTTGTCATCTTCCAAACGGATATATCTCAAAGCCCTGTTACGAGCTTCGTCGAGATTCCTGCAGGGATTCATTACAAGATCCTGATAAAACTGAGAATCCTTTTGCAACACCATCTTAAAAGCTTGCACAGCTGTTGCAACATCAAGATGTGGGATATCCAAGGATTCTCGACTGAATTTGTTCATATAATCCCTCAAGGATTCCTGAGGCCCTTGAGTTATCCTATAAAGATCACTGGTTAGTTTCTCAAAACTCCGACTGCAAGAAAACTGACTATTAAATAAATTAACCAAATGAGCAAACGAAGTAATTGAGTGAGGAGGGACATTTAATAGCCATTTTAAGGCTGATCCTGTCTGGGTAGACCCAAAACCCTTGCACAAGCATGCTTCCTTGAGCTCCGGAGGGATAGGGTTAATCTCCATTCTTTCCCTATACTGGGCAATATGCTCTTCAGGATCCGTAGTCCCATCATACAGCTTCATGTTGGGAGTCTGAAATCTTTTTGGGATTTCAGCATCACAGATAGGATATGCAAACCGGGATATCCTGTGGCTGTCTTGGGATACTTCCGGAATTGGATGGACCACTCCAGGTACTCTGGATATCATGTCCATCAATTTCTGGAGCTCCCTGGTAAATGTTGACGTCATACCTGCATCCTGCAAAGAGCCATTGTTGTTAGTAGCAAGAATATTATTATTTGACACATTACCGGTCTGAGGATTTTGGCCATATCCTAAAGCATATCCTGAACTCCTCACAATCGACATCCTGACCGAGGAGGGTATCTCAGGGGTATGATTCTGAGAATGGCTTGGGACGATATTCCCCCTGTTATCCTCAGTGTAAACTGCGGAACTGAAGTTCAAAGCCCTGGGCTGTTTGGGAGTGACAGTTTCTTCAGCAGGTCTACTCGAGCTAGCTTTTAAGAGTTGTATTTCTCTTAACAGCATTTGGTTAGTTTCCTGTTGCTGCCTCATTTGTTCCTGCACACTTCCAAATAAAGTTAGAATTTCATCATTGGAGGCTAAAACGGAAGCAGATCCCTGAACACTCCGAGTAGGGATAACATCTTGAGGTTGTGAAGAAAATGGCATCCTTGGAGGAGGTGGTGGAAGCACCGAACCGGTAGTAGCAGAGGTTGCAGCAGACATAGTGGAGGAGCTCATGTTTGATGTTGAGGTCATTGTAAACAATGTGGCAAAAAGTTTTGAAAATAGAAAACCGATCAACGATTTCACAAAGATTTTTAGTAAAAGTAGCACCACTTGCCCCACGGTGGGCGCCAAATTGTTTTGGTCAAAAATTACCGAAGCAATTTAGTGATCAAATTAGTTAAGTGAGGTAGTGTGCTAATATTATGTGTGAAAAATGTGTTAACCAAATTAGTTATGAAAACAGTTTCAGGATACGGCTCAGGATATCGAGTTGTATCTACAATCAAACAATGAGCAAAAATGTAAAGGTTGACACGTGATGTACGAGGAAAGCCCTTGATCAATCTAGATCGCCGGCATAAAACCTCGGGAGCTGACAATCGCAGCTGCCTTGTTCTTCTATTGCTTCAAATATCAGGATACAGTGCAGGATGTGGTGCGGATCAGCTAGGTGTTACAATGTAATTCGATTACAAGTGTTTGTGTGTAGTGATTGTTGAAAGCTAGAAAGCAGAAGTGTTTGAGAGTGTGTGAAAGTTGCGTTGTGCCTTAATCTGATCCGCCCCCATCTATTTATAGTAAAACAAATGTAACTAACTATCCTACATAACCGGGATCCAACGAATATTCCTTAGTCGAACGTTGTAGACCTGGTCTTTCGGGTTCAACGTCTCTCCTTCAACAAATACGCCTGAGTCTTGAGGAGATGGAGTCCATTTGACTGTTGGCAAGTCCCAGTCTTTAACCTGCACGTGATTAATTCGATATACCTCAGGATATCACCCAGGATGTTAGCAATATCCCCGTCCAGTATCCTGATCACAGATAAACAATTAAAAGCAGGATATAGATCAAGATATGTATGCTTAGAAAATGAGCCATAACAATTGTCCCCAAACATATCGGTTGGTATACCAATCCAACGGATATATTTTAAAAGTTTTATCCCGTAATTCAAGGCATTTAAAACGAAGCGACGGTCAAGATCACGTCATAACCTCCAACGCGCTTTTAGCTCAATGGAGATCCACAATGCCCCTATATCTTCTCTCTTCTTGTTTGAAAAGCAGATATCTCCAACAGAGTCTCCAGGTAATTCCCCATTTCTCATTCACTTTCTGTCAATTTTTCTTGCCTTATTCGTAATGGCTGTCGAGACCTTCACTCAGCAGAATCTCCTCAAAAATCCTGAAAAGGAGGTCTGCGCTTTCGACAACGCAGACATCGCGGCTTTGAGAGCTTCCGGTGCCTTCCCTGATAACACAGTCTTTAGATCGTTCGATCGGTCAATTCGATCGGATGTTTCTTCCACAGATTGGGTCTGCTTTCCAGCATACCCTTTTTTGCTGGGTCTTCGATACCCCTTTCCCGAATTCATGATGCAATTCTTCCGAACCACCGGCTTCTCTTTTGCTCAAACCGGTTGGGAGAGTATTAATCGTACTTAACCAAATCAAAAACCTTCACTGCCCCAACCTCTGCATCGAGGATCTGCCTATTGCTTATCGCCTCCGATCCCACGGCTCTAGCCGGTTCTTGCTTTTCTCGACCTCTAGCAAACCCCTTATTCTTAAAGCCACCAAAAACGAAGATGGATGGCAACGCAAATTTTTCTTTGTCAAACGAGACTCCATTGCTGAGGGTGCCAGCCTTCCGGTGGAGTGGTTAACCACCGGTAGGGTCATAAATGTTCTCATGTACCTTTAGATTTTTATCTTTTACTAATATCCTTCTTTTTTATTCTTATGCAGTGAATTTCAAGGAAGTAGCTCCCCCTACCGCTGAATCAGAGGCAAGAATCAAAATTATTTACCAATTACCTGCAATAGACAGGAGTTTCACCACACACGTCCCGAGTTCCAGTCAATACTCGTCATCTGAAATGTCTGGTAAGGATTACTTTTAAAATAGTTAGTTAGTATAGCATAATAGAATGGAAAGTAATAATAATGCAAAACTTTTTCCTTAATGCAGCACCGGCCAAGATCCCTGAAGTCTTTGACCTCGACGAGTTGGACAGTTATTCTGATCAGGTTCAGGTCAAGAAGGAACCTAGTCCCAGGGCCACAGCCTCATCCAAACCCAGTGGTTCCAAAGCCATTGTCATCAGCAAACCCTTGCCAACTACCAAGCCCCGGAGCTCCAGCTCTCGTAAAAGGAAAGAGCCCGATTCCCCTGTCATTTCTGACACTTTTCCTTATGAGAAGCACGGGTTCATTGAAGCTAGCGGGTTTATGACTTCCTTTCTTAACCAGGTTAGTATTCTCAAATTACATCCTGCAGCTTACATCATTTACAAAGATTTATCAATATTAATACCTGTCCTCTTACTTTCGCAGGGTCTTGAGCGTCTGGTTCATCTATATCAAGAATCCTGCAGGCTTAACAAAACGCTTGAATCCAAGCTAAAGGAAGCAGAAGTCACAATCTCCGATCAAGGCATGATTGCAGCTGCCAAATCTCGTCATTACGAGGAGAAGTTCAAAGCTATGATTCAAGAACACCAGACTGCTCTCAACAAAGCTACTCTTCAAGCCCAAGCCGATCTTGAAGCTGCCCATGTGCAACATGAACGGGATATGGTCACCTACCGGGATAGCCTTAAGAATTCCGTCGTCACTTCTCTTCTCCAGGCCAGGCTGAAGATGGCCCATGAAGCCAAAACACTAGGTTTTGAATGCCCTTCTTGGGACGTTGGTGCCTGGGAAACGAGGCTAAAAAATCTTGGCGGCATTTCTATTACACCAGCTTCCGAAGGATCTTCCAAAGTAGCTGAAAAAGCTAACGATGCCGAGAGGGATGCTGAGGTGGATCCTGAGACGAATGCTGCTGAAATTACCGCAAATGAAGATGGCACCGCCCCCTAAAACTTATTTCCTTTTGTTCGAGCAATTTTATGTCTTATGAACAAGTTTTATTTTTTGCATTAAAACAATTTGATAACCGAAGGCGGATGGGTCCTGGGTTTCAGGATGAAGCCTTTGGTTATCAGCTAGTACCGTTATTTCCAGTAATTTTACCTTTCATTTTTCTTGCTATCACTTTCTGTCTTTCTTATTATAGACCTTAGTTTTGCAAAATATAGTCAGTGATATATTACCAAAACTTTTGTTAATTCAATCACCTTTAGAGAAAATTAAAAGATAACCTATTATAACGATACTTGCTTAATTAAAGTTTCAAACTAGTACCAGTTTCATATATTTTAATCAAATATCCTGAAAAGTATTTTGAAAATATATTTTGAGAATATATCCCGAGAATTGACCCTAATCAGGATGTTTAACCTTTTACCAAACCTAGTATTGTCAAAAACTTAAACGATGTTTAGAAAGGAAAGATCATACCAGGAATAGGGTAAAACCCTATTATCAAACTTCAATCCCCTTAGCAACTTTTCCGATGAAGATGTCCCCTGTCTGAGACACTTAGTGCATTAGTTCCGAGCCTTATTCTTTGAGCTTTACATCATTGCCTTGGTAGGAATGTCCCCTGTGTACAATGTCTTCAAATACTTAGAAATCTTCTGGATATCAATCCCCGTTGTATAGACAATTTTTCATGTTACAGGGGTAAAACCCAAGAATGTACTGGAAATAAATCCCTTGAATTCTGGGGGAAATCCCAAATTTTCGTGCGCTACAGGCGGGAGTGTATAAACTCCAAGACTTAGAAAGGTGAGAACCTTTAAACCTTAGAGAGTATGAAAATACCCTTTCGTGAGAGAGGGTGATCAATCCTCATATACCTTTAGGATTCAGGATATAGCCAACAGTAACGAAATTGTCAGCCACTTTTACATGGACTGGTCCCGCCACCTTGAACTATTCACGAATAACTTGCGCTCCAGGCGGAGTGTTTAAACCCAACTCGAAAGAAAGGTGAATACCTTTAAACCTGTGAAGGGATCAGGATCCCTTGTACGTGAGAGAGGGGGCCAATCCTCTAATCTTCTGAAGTATCCTGAGTGAGCATCCTGGAGCTATATCCCGAAGCATATACTGCAAAACATCCTTAAACTAAGGTGGGTGTTAGCTTGGCTAACACCCCTCCGATGCTTAAGTTAGTATTGGGTTTCAAAGAATAAATTAAACGAAACATATTTAAGAAAGATAGAATTCATACCATCCTGAGTTAGAAATTAAATTCTAAGCTCACTTGAAATAAAGCTTAAGGTGTATAGCATTCCAAGATCTCGGTAGCATATCCCCTTCCATATTCTTGAGTCTATATGCTCCTTTCACAGCTTCTAATTCAACTTCATATGGTCCTTCCCATTTTGGAGTTAGCTTGCCATCGGTAGGATTAGTAGTATTCTGAAAAGCCTTTCTTAACACCCAATCTCCAACCTTAAATCTTCTGGTCCTAATATTCTTGTTATATGCTCTGGATATTCTTTGTTGATATGCTGCCATCCTCAGCCTTGCTGCATCTCTTGTCTCATCAATAGTATCCAACTCCTGGCATAGGACTTCAGGATTCTTTTCAGGATCCCAGAGGTTGGATCTTGCTGTAGGTACCACCATTTCTGTCGGGATCACTGCTTCTGCTCCAAATACTAAGGAAAATGGGGTTTGGCCTGTTGCATTCTTTACCGTTGTCCTATCAGCCCACAAAACAAAGGGTAATTCTTCTGCCCATCTTCCTTTTTTGGCTCCAAGTCTCTTCTTTAAGTTATTGACAATTATCTTGTTTGAGAATTCTGCTTGTCCATTCGCTTGAGGATGTATCGGAGTAGATGTTATCATTTTGATTCTCCAATTCTTGCAAAAGTCAGTAGTTCTCTTGCTTATAAACTGAGAACCATTGTCACAGATTATCTCGGCTGGTACTCCGAATCTGGTCAGGATATTTCTCTTTATGAAGGATACTACTTCTTGATCCCTGACTTGGACAAATGCCTCGGCTTCAACCCATTTGGAGAAATAATCTGTCATTTCCAACATAAAAACCTTCCCTCCTGGAGCCTTTGGAAGCTTTCCCACTATATCCATACCCCACTTCATAAATGGCCAAGGGGAAACAATAGGATATAATGGTTCAGCAGGCTGATGCAGTATGTTACTATGTCTTTGATATGCATCACATCTTCGAACATATTCTGTGGCATCTCTCCTCATTCTCAGCCAATAATATCATGTCCTTAATAATTTTGAGAATAATGACCTGCCCCCAGTATGGTTACCACAATCCCCTTCATGTATATCCTGAAGTACTTCTTTGGCTTCAGGATCCTCCAAGCATCTCAAATACGGTCCTGCAAGAGATTTCTTGTATAAAACATTATTTATGATAGTGAATCGTGATACCTTCATCCTAAATGCCTTAGGATTTTCATCTCCGAGGATATCTCCTTCCTTGAGATATTTTATAATTGGAGCCGTCCAAGATCTAGGATCATTTTCCGTATATGCTGCTCCAGGATCCTGAATACCCGCTACTTCTTTACCCTGAGGATTCGTTGCAGGATACAAGATATGTAATATCGGTATTTGGGTCCCTTCTGGTATCCTGATCGATGATCCCAAATTTGCTAAGGCATCTGCTTCAGCATTATCCTCCCTTGGTACCTGTTCAAGTGTAAAAACATCGAAATATCCTGCTAATTTTTTGAGAAAATCGAGGTATTCGATTAATTTCTCACCCTTGACTGCATAGGATCCATTAAAACGGTTAGTAATTAACAAGGAGTCAACATATACTTGCAAATTCTTGATATTCATATTCTTAGCCAACTCTAATCCTGCAATTAAAGCCTCATATTCTGCCTCATTATTAGTAGCAGGAAATTCACACCTAATATCCTGGGGTAATATGTCCCCATGTGGCGATTTTAGTAGTATTCCCAATCCCACTCCTTTTACATTAGATGCACCATCACTATATAATGTCCAGGATCCTGAGGATTCTCCTAACTGTTGAACTTCTAGGTCTACCTCATCCTGAATGTCACTACTGAAATCAGCCACAAAGTCAGCTAAAGCCTGAGACTTTATGGCATTTCTAGGTTCATATACTAAATCATAAGCACTTAACTTTACTGACCACTTGGCCATCCTGCCTGACATCTCTGGTTTCCTAAGCACATTTTTGACAGGATAATTTGTTTTAACATGAATTCTATGTGTCTCAAAGTAATGTCTAAGCTTCGTTGATGCCATAACTAATGCCAGTATCAATTTTTCTAAATGAGAATATTTAGTTTCAGCATCCAACAAACTTTTACTAACATAATAAACAGGATACTGCTGACCTTCATGATCCTTAATAAGAACAGCACTTACAGCATTCCCTGATACAACGAGGTATAGGGATAGTGGTTCACCATTCTCTGGCTTCATCAATAGAGGTACAGTTGAGAGATATCGCTTCAAATCCCGCAAGGCTGCTTCATGCTTTGCTCCCCATTCGAACTTCTTATTCTTCTTGAGGATATCATAGAATTCCTTGCATTTTTCCGAGGATCTCGAAATAAATCTGTTCAATGCTGCTACTCGTCCTGTTAACCGTTGAACATCCTTCATATTCGAGGGTGATTTTATATCCAGGATAGCTTTAATCTGCTCCGGGCTTGCCTCTATCTCCCTTTTCGTCACCATATATCCAAGAAACTTTCCTGCCCCCACTCCGAAATGGCACTTAGCAGGATTCAACTTCATGTTATACTGATCCAGGATATCAAATGCTCCCTTGATATCCTGGAGGTGATCCTCAGCCTTTTTAGATTTCACCACCATATCGTCAATATATACCTCCATGGTGTCCCCCAGCTTATCTTTGAACATCATGTTCACTAATCTCTGGTATGTTGCACCTGCATTTTTCAAACCGAAAGACATAGCAGTATAGCAATATATACCAGTTGGTGTCATGAAAGCAGTATCCTCCTGATCCGAAGGCTCCATTTGAATCTGCTGAAATCCTGAGGATGCGTCCGTGAACGTTAACATTTCATGCCCAGCAGTAGCATCCACCATTGCATCGATATGAGGAAGGGGGAACGGATCTTTAGGACAAGCCTTATTCAAGTCTGTGTAATCTACACAGACTCTCCATTTCCCATTTTTTTTCTGCACTACGACCACATTTGCCAACCACCTTGGGAACTTGACTTCTCTGATCATCCTGGACTTCAATAGTCTTTCAACTTCCTCTTGGATAATCGTATTCCGCTCAGGAGCAAATTTCTTTCTTTTTTGCTGAACAGGCTTGAATGATCTGTCAATTCCAAGTTTGTGAGTGATAACGTCTTTGGATATACCTGTCATATCCTCATGCTTCCATGCAAACGTCAACATCCTGCATTTTAAAAAGTTAGTTAACTGCTCTTCAATATCTTGAGGGATATTGGTTCCTATGAGCACCGAGATATCAGGATTATCCCGATCCAGGATAATTTTCTTCACATCCTGCTCCGAAGCTTCCAAGGTATCCCGGGCCAGCATCTTTAATTGCTATGCTTGATTAGGCTTGGTTGAGGATTTCATTGAGGATGAGTAGCATTCTTTCGCCTCCTGCTGATCACTTTCAACCTTGACAACTCCCCAAGGGGTAGGGATCTTGATGCATTGGTGATATGTTGATGGCACAGCCTTCATATCGTGAATCCATGGTCTTCCCAGTATGATGTTATAGCAGGATAAGGAGTCCATTACACAGAAGCGTTGTATCGAGTTGACCCCTTCAACGTATACTGGTAACTTTATCTCTCCTACAGTATTTCTAGCTTCTCCACTGAAACCAACGAGCACAGTGGACTTCGAAGTAATGTCCATCGGAGATACATTCATCCTCTTCAATGTTTCCAGCTGAATTATGTTGACAGAACTACCGTTGTCTACCAGTATCCTGCGTACAAAATGGTTAGCCACATATAATGTTATTACCAAAGCATCATGGTGAGGATCCTGAACAGTATCCCTGTCATCACTATCGAAAGTGATCACTTTATCAGTTGTGAGGGTAGTCATCCTGACTGGTTTGTCTCCCCTTTCACTCTTAGCTTCCTTTGCATGTGTCTTAGCCGCCGAATACGAAGTCCCACAAATGTCGGATCCTCCTGAAATAAAGTTAATTATCTTGGCATCTGCTGGGGGTGATGCTGCTTGTTCAGGATCCTTCTCGGGATCCTGCCCTTTAT
>JARYGA010056691.1:0-38932 GCA_030545235.1 Helianthus tuberosus | reverse complement strand
GGACCCGGTTTGTTGAAACTTATAGAAATAGCAACATAGACAAGTTGTGTTTAAAAAAATTGAAGGAAGCAAAATTTGAGATAAATGTTTTGAACAATGAGGGATTGGAGATTAGAAAAGATGGCTCGAACAGAGATTATGTTCATGGATGCTTGATACAGGCTGAAGAAGAAACATACTGCAAGCAGGTTAAAAACTGCTACTTATTTTTATATATTACTAGTGTATCTTTTGGACAGTTAGAAAAACTTCTAATTTATATTTTGTATCCTATATAAAATCTAATATGACATTTCTAAAATATATGAAAATTATAGCATTTACCACACGATTTACTGAAGTTGTTGTCGCAAAGGAGATTAAAAGTTGATAACTTGGTTGCCAAAGTGCATGGACCAAAGCAGAGTAGTAAAGTTGATGTGCATTATGTTTTCTCTCCTGAAAACAAAAAGGGATTAGCTGTTGGTTTTATGGGACCAGGATGGACAACTTTTTGCTTCGAAAATGGCATTGAGGAAAGCTGCCAACTGCTGTTTCAATGGATGGGAAGTACTCCTGAAGACGACTTTAACTTCACTGTGAAGGTTTTTAACAAAGAGGGGATTGCACTTCACGGGGAGACAAAACATCATTGCCGCCGTACCAATCACCAACACCGCAAAAGGCGTCCACATTATAAAAAACAGTTTGAATACCATGTTTTAGAGACACACAGCTTGGTATTTACATATCTACTTTTAATATGGTTGATTTTACTTATAATCTTGGATCTATCTGTTATTACTTAAAGTATATGATGTTTTGAATGAATAACTAAAGAAAGAATTTTCCTTTACAGGCAATACCGAGGAACTTTGTTCGAGAACACCAGCTAAATGATTACCGTAGAGATGTGCTGTCATTTGGTCATGTGAAGTTTTTGGTACAGCTGGTTGTTAGGAGAGATCCTAGAAGACCTGACGACAACAACCATCTAGTGATGCATACAGACTTATAGCGTATCATGGATGAAACAGGAATATCTGTGGGGAAAAAGCTGAGGTTTGAGATAGTCGAAGAAAAAAGTGTAAGAGGAGAAAAAAGTGTAAGAGGAGAAAAAATACACTTTGAAGTTTGTTGACATGATCTTTGAACACCTTTTCAGCCTTGTATAATTTACGTTTTAGTTGACATGTTTGATGGATAAATTTCTTGTTTGGAAACTAACTTAAGAATGAAGTTATGTAGTCTTAGTATATACTTTCAAAACTTTGTAGTTTTACCTCTGCTGATGAAGCAAAATGGATGATGAACCTAAGTTCTGCTGTGCACCAACATATATTACACAATTCAACAGAAGATCTATAATATAAGATCTTTAACAGATGATGATCAACAGCTCATCGGGTCTGTTGAAGCACGCTATAACAGTGCTTAGTCTTTAACAGATCTTTAACAGTGCTTAGGGGTTAACAGATGTTAGCAAGCTATAACAGTGCTTAGCCTCTAACAGATGTTAATGTATCTCAGACTCCAACAGTTTTCCGACTAACCAATTGATTAAATTTTCATTCATCAATCTAATAACAATATACAACCCTACTACTTATCCAGTCCATAAATAGCCAAATAAACTCTGCTGATGAACCAAAAGGTCTGTTAAGACAAAGATTGCTGAAGCAAAGGTCTGCTAAAGAAAACCTCTGCTGATGAAGTAAAATGTATGATGAACCTAAGTCTTGTTGTTCACCAACATATATTACACAATTCAACAGAAGATCTATGATATAAGATCTTTAACAGATGATGATCAACAGCTCATAAGGTCTGTTGAAGCACGCTATAACAGTGCTTAGCCTTTAACAGATCTTTAACAGTGCTTAGGGGTTAACAGATGTTAGCACGCTATAACAGTGCTTAGCCTCTAACAGATGTTAATGTATCTCAGATCCCAACAGTTTTCCGACTAACCAATTGATTAAATTTTCATTCATCAATCTAACAATAATATACAACCTTACTACTTATCCAGTACATCAATAGCCAAACAAATTCTGCTGATGAACCAAATGGTCTGTTAAGACAAAGACTGCTGAAGCAATGGTCTGCTAAAGAGAACCTCTGCTGATGAAGTAAAATGTATGATTAACCTAAGTCCTGCTGTTCACCAACAGATATTACACAATTCAACACAAGATCTATAATATAAGATCTTTAACAGATGATGATCAACAGCTCATAAGGTCTGTTGAAGCAGGCTATAACAGTGCTTAGCCTTTAACAGATCTTTAAGAGTGTTTAGGGATTAACAGATGTTAGCACGCTATAACAGTGCTTAGCCTCTAACAGATGTTAATGTATCTCAGACCCCAACAGTTTTCCGACTAACCAATTGATTAAATTTTCTTTCATCAATCTAACAATAGTATACAACCTTACTACTTATCCAATCCATCAATAGCCAAACAAACTCTGCTGATGAACCAAAAGGTCTGCTAAAGAGAACCTCTGCTGATGAAGTAAAATGTATGATGAACCTAAGTCCTGATATTCACCAACAGATATTACACAATTCAACAGAAGATCTATAACATAAGATCTTTAATAGATGATGATCAACAACTCATAAGGTCTGTTGAAGCACGATATAACAGTGCTTAGCCTTTAACAGATCTTTTAACAGTGATTAGGGGTTAACAGATGTTTGCACGCTATAACAGTGCTTAGCCTCTTCCAGATGTTAATGTATCTCAGACCCCAACAGTTTTCCGACTAACCAATTGATTAAATTTTCATTCATCAATCTAACAATAATATACAACCCTACTACTTATTCAGTCCATCAATATCACCAAAAATGTATATAATGTATAATAAAAATATTATAACAATATAACAAACAAAAGGTTAACGATACTTGATATTCAAACCATAGACATTACATATCATTTTCATCATCGTAGCCCTTACAAACCAAACTTTTAACAACAGTTTGTTAAAACAACAGTTAACAAACATAAATAAAAACCACAAGGATCCTTCAAAAATAATTGGTTTCTACTTATCTCTCATAAGAATTGTTTTTTCATAAGCATCTAATTGTTAACCTTAGTCAACTTCTTCTGGGTTCTTCTCACATTAGTGGATAGCTCACCAATGTTGACAACATCAGCATCTCGAGCCATCCGCTTTCCATTGGGACTTGATCCAGAATCCTTATCAACTTCAACGGCTGAAGAGTCGGCCGTAACAGAGACAACACCCTTGCAACATATCACAAAACAACTATTGATCTCATTTAATAAAATAATGAACTCTTTTTAAACGTACTAAACATATTTTAAAAATAAATGCTCACCCTTGAAGTTCGTTCAGCAGACACCTGGGAAGAGTCTGAAAGGTTAACTTCTTTAACATCAGCTACCTCTTGAGTAACCTAAACGATCATAATATATGATCTCATATAAAAAAGTACAGAATCCAGTTTTTAAAACTCAAAAGAAAAATAAATAGATTGAAAGAGTAATTTTATATGCTACCTCATCAGTATTTTCATCACCATTACCATCTCCACCAACCAACTCAACAATTATTACTAGATCAACACATGTTTTTTGCACAGTATAAACACGATAGTCATTTTTAAGATTGAACTCTGAAACATCAATCTTAAAAGCAACTTTCTTATCAACCAATCGAAATATCTCATGAGGGAATCCAGTATCATTGGCCTTAACCTACCTCTCTCTTATGTCACTCACCTCTAATCCAAGAAGCTTCTGAACATCTCTATCAAACATAACAAAAGAAACACTACCACTCTCATCCTGCACCCGCACTTGCACCTTGAACCTGAAATATACACAACTAAGTAAACTGCAAAACTATATTCAAATATCAGTCTTAGAATGTTACTTATATAAATATAACGCTTAATAATCATCATTGCTTACTTTGTGGTGATCGATGTACATTTAGTATGACATCTGATACAAACCAAAGAAGTCGCAGGCAATCGAAGAATAACATCTGAAACATTTTCAACATTCTGCAAGTATTCACTTTTACCCATCACCTTCTTGAAACACTTACGACAGCCAGCATAAAACCAACCATACTCTTCTTGCACAATCTTAATTGTCGTAACCACAACACAAGACATTTCCCGTAAAAACACAAGACACTTCCTGTAAAAACACGCAGGTGACAAACCAACAAATAACCAAACTATATACAAAGATGTGAAACCTTTTCTATCTCGCTAATCTCATCAACATGTTTCTTCACACCTTCAGTTACAAATTCGTTATGTAATGGAAAAACACTCTGAGACGATAGTATCATTTGAGAAATAGAACCACTCCCTTGTCCAAACTTCAGTATATGCCTTTTGAATACCCCAAATGATTAGAATTAGTAAACAAATGAGATGAAACCAAGTATTTAACTTGAACATCTATATACAATAGAAATTACATTGAGAAATTACCTCCTCCTTAGCTCATCAACTTCATCAATTTCGTTATTAAGAAAAATTCGTGTTGCAAACTTATCACTTTGAATAGTATATTCACATACATGGAAAAGTATATAGATATTTAATGTATACCTGTCTTTATATTGCCAATCATAAACAGTATAGTTATGATTTGCAGAAAGTAACAAAAATACCTTTCCATTCCTTACACTTTCCATGCTGTATAACAACCATCACATGCTCATGAGGTGGGATTTTAGAAATGAAGTCATTAATCTGCAGAGCAAAATCATTCCACACAGTACACCGCAAAACCTTACCCCTACATGAAAAGAAGATTCATATCAAAACAACATTGAATGAATAAAGACAGAAAATCAATCAGGAAAGCTATAACATTTATTAAAGTAGCAAATGAGCCATAAATTAACTACCATATCCACTAAGAATAAACTGTAGACCTCATTTATTACCATGATTCAACATTCCATACAAACACTATAAATCTCATTTATTACCATTACCATGATTCCACATTAAATACAAACATTCTTCATCTTATTTATTAACATCATTAAATACATTTAATGATCAGTACATGACTGAACATATAAACAGCAAGTTACTCCAAATCTTCAATCTCGAAATTCATCTTCTTAGTCTCCTTTGGAGGTCGATCAAAGATTTCAAGATCTCCATAACAAATCACAGATCCAGCAACATCTATATGATCACATTATACAAGAATATAAGTAAAACTCTCTAATATTATACAAGCAAGACATGATTACAAAAATATACACTACCAACACTCAAAGCGTTTAACGCCCCTCCTTGAAGAATACTGTTGCCAATTTTAGCTTCGCATCTCTAGAGTTCGAAAGTATACGTGGTTTGGTAGCAGTAAGTTAGATAACCCGTACTCAATAGAACTAGCTAATGGGAAGCTAGTGGAAGCCAACGAAGTAATTGGAAACGGCAAGATAGAACCCGGAGAGCGTGAGTTTACGCTTGATCTACTGCCAGTTGAGTTGGGAAGCTTCGACGAGGTAACCTGGATGGATTGGTTGCCGAGCGATCGAGCGGAGATTGATATCCGCATCCCGATGGCGAACGAATAAACGATCGTGACTCATGAAGCAGGATACGCCTCTACAAATTACTAATTGCTTGAAGGCACGAAAGTTGTTGCGTAAAGGATGTGTTGTTTTCTTGGCTCATGTCGTGGACAAGGGAGCCGAAGAACCAAAACTCGAAGATATTCCTGTGATAAGGGAATATCCTGAAGTCTTCCTCGAAGACTTGCCATAATTATCTCTTCAACGACAAGACGAATTTCGCATCGATTTGGTTCCAGGCGCCACGCCTGCAGCCAATGCACCTTAGCGACTTACACCTTCGGAGATGCAAGGATTGTCAGTGTAGCTTTAGTAGTTGATAGAAAAGGAAGATAACAGACCAAGTTTCCCGCTTTGGGTAACCCCAGTTTTGCTCGTCAAGAAGAAGGACGATAGCTTACGTACGAACATCAAACTACCAGGAGCCGAATGAGCTAACCAACAAGAGTCGGTGACTCTTGCTAAGGATTAACGAATTATTTATTTAACTAACTATGAGGATCCAACTACTATTTCACGACTGATCAATGACCGAGTGTCATTAGCTGTGAATTCTGGAAGAAGGTATACCGGGGAAATTGCGGGACAATAACTTGTTTTAAACATACACAAAAATTGTGTTTCCTACACAATGCACAAAACAGTTTTACACAGAATACGAAACTTTGAGAATCTAGAAAACATGTACTTAGGACCTTTGGGAACCCCGGTCCAAACCCGTATAGGTTGTTGCTTAGGAACCACACCTGTTAACTCAAGCAAACCCCATTATCCTAACGTATATGCTATTTCAGTTAACCAAACAGAAAGTACTCAAATTTCTTTGGTTAAAATCTTCACTTTTGCTTCTAGCGAGTAGATGTTTGCATCCCTACTCCCCTTAATGGTAGTTGCATCGCCTTAATTTTCTTCGCTGAGAGCGAACACACATTGCTTCGATACTTGGCCATTTCTTCATTTTAGCAAATACTCATTGTTTCATTACTTGGAAACTTATATGTCAGGCATGCACCATTTGCTACGCATGTGGTTTCGTTTCGAATAAACGCTTCATTAAAGTTCAAATATTATTTTGCTAAAGCTAACTATTGGTTTATGATTCGAATAACCTACATTATTGTAATTATTGACTCCTTTGATATCAAGTCAACACACTTTCTTGAAACTTCTTTTTCTTTCAAGTTACATTCATGGCTTATCTTCGTAACCATGCTGAGATTCCCTTATTGTTGCATACGTTTATTGTCGGGTTACGCTGAAACCAAGTTCAATTGCTTGAACTTATCCATTTCTCATATTCAATTTAAGACGCTATATGATGTATTGAAAGCATCATATTCAAACATTTTTGCAAAGGTTCTTTTGTTTCGAGTCGTAGTAGACTTGATTGGTCTACGACTCCACTAAATCGTTTGTTGGGTTCGATACCTTGCGGTGATACTTTCACAGAATTGAAGCATGCGTTAATTTGGTTACGCACCTCATACACGGATTTAATTGTCTATTTATTTGTTCAAGATCCGTTTTGTTTATCACAATAAAAGCAGGTCTCAACACAATTGTGTGTTAAGACAATGGTACCTAGAATCATTTCATATCACGGTGTACCTCCTAACGATTCTTTCGTTATAAATTAAATACCTTGTAGTGTTTATTGTTTTCCATCTTCAAGCTGAAACGGTAGTTCTTTGGTGTCCTATTGAAAGGCCCTATGATGCCGTTGAATCAAATTTGAAGGCTTGCTTTAGTACACTTTCATTTGTTTTCAAACTCGGTGAACTTGTTCGGTCACCGCTATTATTGAAATTTGTCAATTACGACACCTTGTGGTGTCATTACAAATTTGTAGCTTATGCTAATCATGGTCACCCGTTTCACACAAAACTACACATACTTTTGTTTGGCTTGTCATCTAAACATTCCTAATGCAACTACAATGATACACCAGATTTGCTTGTATTTCATTCGGTGTATTCTCGCAATTCAAGAATGTCAACACACTAATCCTTACCATTTATTTATTCGAAAATAGACAGATCGTTTTCATATTCAAGTTGTTGATTTTGAGTTCATATAGCGGATGCTATGATTTGGGAAAAACTCGTTGGCATATTGTGACCGATTGTTTGAGAATCCATTGGTCAAAACTCCTTTGTTGCACCCCGGTTAACTGAGTAACGCTAGATTATACATCTATACGTCTTGTGTCCTTTGACATCAAATGCTAGAACACATACCTTTTAACCATTGAGTTCTTGTTGTTGAAATATATCCCTGGAATTTACCTGATGTGAATAAGATTTGATTTGATTCGGTTTTGTAGTTGTCTACCCCAGTATTATTCATATACATACACGCATAATGAAACCCTAAGGAGTTAAGGTAGTATAAATTTCGAGGACGAAATTTTCTTAACAGGGGGAGAATGTGACAACTGCCAAATTTGCATGCATCCGTACGATTAAATAATCTTGATTAGTGCTTAATGACTGTGCTGAGTTATACTTAACTGCTTTCTGATTACTGCATCATACTTACAAGTGCATCACATATTGCATATTGTCACATCATTATTACATACAAACTTTATTGACAAGAATGATGCACAAAGCACGGTTAGCATAGTTAGCGGATAAATCAGGAATATGCTGACGGAGTTTAGTACATAGACAGACAATACAATGAGACACAGTATGGGCCAGAAACCAAGTTTTACACTAGTATAGTGTGTAGGAAAGTGAGGATCACAAAACTCCCCCAAAGTGCTGAATTCAGCATAATTCAGCAAAAATCAGCTTTTTAATAAGCTTGTAACATGCAAAAATATGACTAAATGGTCCTGAATGCTTTCCTAAGTGTCGGGAATTAAAAGTGTCACAAAAGGGTACATAAAGAACACTAAACGGTATAGTTTGATACTTTAACGAACCGGGATCTAACCGAACAACCGGAACACCAAAATTTTACTAGAAGGATTGTTTTAATATTTCTAAGCTAGTTATGAGCCCCGAGCACCCTAACACACTACATAACACATAATATGCATGAACACTAACTAAATCCCTTAGAATCTAACTAAATATCCCTAACTTACCATCACAACCCAACCCTATACCCCCCCCCCCATGGTGGACGGTCACAAGGGTCGACCCACCCTTGATCTCCTTTGATTCATTTTGATATGCTTAGGGATCTTGTTATGTACTAAGAAGACACATTACACAATGGTTAAACCCCCAATATGGATTATAAGAATACATGAAAGGAACTTGATTCATTATCTTTCACCAACACTTCACACACACTCTTCTCTCCCTCTCCTCCCCTACCCACGGCCGTGAGCCACCAACCACACCACCACCACTTCCATCCAATCTTCATCCATTACAAGGTGATCACAAGGTGTTTGAGGAAACATAAAGAAGCTTGGAGCTCTTGGAGATTGAAGGACCACTTCCAATTGCTTGTATCCATCACATTTATCATCCTCATCTTCTAGTGTTCTTCCCTAGCCTTGTGCTAGTAGTAAGACTCTCATAATCCTTAGTTACTTCTCATTTAGTTGGTTAAAAGATGATGTATATTGTTAATCATAAAGAACATTAATGAACAAGAACATAACCTCTAACATAAAGCTTAATAACATAAGAATACATATTGTTTAGTGTTGTTTTGCTTCTTGATGATTGATTGTTTCTGTTTATGATGTTAGGCATCAAAAGAAACCTACTAGATTGTGATTAAACACATGATCTAGTAAGTTAAGATGATGATCTTGAGAAAGACCAAGATGATCATACTTTATGTAGAGATGAACTTGAATAATAAAATTTGTTCTCACAAGTGATGATGATTTAAACAAAATACAAGTCTTGTAAGTGGATGATTTCCAAAATAGTTTTCTCAAGAAACTAAGTTAAATAACAAGATTTACATAGACTTGGTTCTTACATAAACAAACACTATTTCTAAGGGTTAAACAAGTGTAGAAACACTTGTGTAACAAAAAGATTACATAAAGAAGCATTTTTAGAAAATGTGTTTAGAAGTTGTAAGCACCCAACTTCTTTAAAAATGAAGTTTTTAAAAGAAGCAATTACATTTTAAAGGGTAACTAACCCTACTAAATACACTACCAAGTTACTACAAGTTTTTATGAAAGTTCAAGTTCATGTTGTTATATAAATCACATGATTTTGGCTAATTGGTAAGTGTAAGTTGTTTAGGGTTGATTGTTGATTGTTTGTGGTGATTTTCAAAAGAAAATGATATGCTTTAATAGCATGGATGCCTCCATTTTTAGGGGAAACTATGACAAAATTTTCTAAAAATATAAACACTTATAAAAATATTTTCAAACAAGTATTTATAAGTGTATTCTTAACCATGAGTTTACTACATAAACCTTGCCATAAATTTTGTTACAAAAATACAAATATTGGAGGTTGGTTTTTATAAATAAAAATGTCTATATATATATATATATATATATATATATATAGAAAACACATGGGTGTGAATACTTGTATACTTTGTGTAATAGTTATATTATTTTAGGGTTAAAATAATATAACTTAACAAAATAACAAGAAATTACAATCCAAAATATTATCAAAAATCCCAAGGAATAAATACACAAGTTACACACGAAATATCGAGAAACTGAACAAGAAATGTAACTTGCCAAATATTCCGGAAAAATACATTTACAAACGTATTTTGGTGAATAGTATTTTGGATACAAGGGAAAGGAAAATATGATTTTTCCAATTATTACAAAGTCATATCATATTTTTGACAAGAAGAAAATATATTATTTTTGGGAAGTAAAAATATATTTTCTTGGAATTTTTAGAAGATATATGATTTTTGGGAAAAATATATATTTTCTTGGATAAACTTGAAATACATTATTATGGATAAAAATAAGTTTATATATATTTTCTAATTGAGACTTGAAAATATATTGTTTTAGAACTACAAATATTTTTGCCAAAAGGAAAAATATAAATAATTTTTCTAAGCAACAATTCTTAAATCTATATATATTTTGGGAAATGCATATATATTAGTGGACTTTTATTAGAAATAATATTCCCGAAAGTTTAATACAAAATTAAGTATAAGAATACTTAACGATTACAATAAACTACGTATTCTCGCACGTATAAATCCACACCGGAATACGACACCGATACATGGCAAGAAATACAAATACAAGAATACGGATATACATGTATCCTTGGGAAGGAAATGCGAGTATAAATGCTTGAGAAGTATCACTACAAAAATATTATTTTAACAAGTAATTATAACTTGGAATAATATTGAAGACATAAAAGAAACGTAACTCGAAAGCGTTAATACTAAGACAAGGCACGACCCGTCCGTCTAATAGACATTAGCACATTGTAGGTAGTCGTGTTTGCTGAAGGAATGTGAGTTACGAGTACTGAAGACGCAAGACTGTGAGTTCATGTCCCCCTTTTCTTTTAACTGTTTTCAGTTTTATAACTTTGGGGGTGAAATACATGTTACAGACTGTTTACGAACATTTTATGTGGTGGGTATGACACTTAAAGAAACGTGTGAGTGTGCAGTTATGCTTCGGATGCTTCGACATAGAATAGATCGACCCAGTTCCCGTTCTTTTCCGGTGCACTCGCTTTATATCTCCGACACACAAGGAAGGACGCGGTGGGAAGGAAGGAGCCCTAGCCTCTGTCCGACCGATCATTCCGCTGGCATCTCGCATTCACGCCCCCGTTTGACTGCCGCTCGGGGATGTAGTTGTAGATACGTTAGTCTTAGTGGGTCGTTGGCTCCACTTGTTATCTCCTTCTACCACATGCTGTTGTCGTCGCCATATTCCATATGTCACTTAGTCATCTCTGCCTCGCTGCGGGTCAGCACCTCCGAAAGAAACGGAGGACTTCATTCAGTGACCCCGCGATCGCCCTCTGAACGATCAGAATAAGGTAAAGCTTGAAGATAAGTTTTGTACTCTATTAATTTCTCGGTCCCTCTAGTCGGGTGGGCGCCGGCCGGTCTTTCGACCAGATCCCCCTAAAAACCGTACGTGCGGGTCTCCCCGCATGCGGCTCACGCCATTCGAGGTGGCCCAGCCCAGCATTCGTTCTAAAATCCTGTAGTGAAATTGAGACTGCTCGACTTCAGAAGCAAATTCGCGTGTAGGCGGCGCTGTCTGTCGTACCGTTGACTCTATCTATTCATTGAATTTGCTTGATTCCATTTTTATATAGGCTCGCTCCCTCTTTTTCCAAGAATTCATGCACTTCCTTTTACTCCATAGGGCCTTCTTTAATAGGTTCATAGTCCAAAGCCTTCCATTTCCGTCAAATGACCCGGCCTCCCCTGGCTCTTCCACCGTCCGGGCTCCCTTTCCTCCCTATGCTCCCCCGGCGCAGGCCTACCACGCTTCGCACCTGCGGCGTTTACGCCAGACGGTCTTTTCCAGTAGTGCCATCCTCCCCGCTGGCTGTATGGGCGGGTTGTCCCTCGCTGCTGCGTTCTGTTAGGCTATGGATTACAGGAACAAATGTAGTTGAATGGAATAGCAGGCGGGTTACACGTTCCACTGTGCCGAGATTTGAGGTGCAGGTGGTGATGATCACCCCGGGGTATGCGCTAGCGCCCTTGACAGGCACTCCAGAACCCGCCAACGCTCGTGAAAACCCGGGTCGGTCGGTCCTCCATTCATCCGACCGGAGGTGTGGATAACGAGGCCACCTTCACAACCTTCTCCCTTCTGTCCTTATGTTGTAGTAAGGTAGGGCGGTTCGCTTGAGTTGCTCAACCGCCCCTTAGCCCGGTGCTCATGACGCGCTACGGAACCTCCACCGTGCCGGGGGACCAAGCAGGGCATAGCTAGCGGCATAGGAGCCGACTCGGCATCAGCGGCTTCGTGCCGCACTGGAGTGATCCAATATGTGGTTCCGCACGTTCCACCATGTGACAACCCTCAAAATCCCATGTATTCCGTACAATTTATTATTGATAATTAAGGTGTTTGACGACTGTGTGGAATTACTTAACTGCTTTCTGATATCTGTGTTATATTTACATGTGCATGTTGACACACTAGTAGTGTACAGAAAAGTTACTAAATAGTCCGGTATATTTTCCTGTGTGTTAGGAATAAATTTCGTTACAAAAATATATGTATAAGACGCTATACGGTGAAATTAAACGCTTTAACGGAACGATACGTAACCGAACAACCAGACATTTTCCGGGACACTAAAATATTTTTAGAAATATTATTTTATCCTCCTTAATTATTTATGGTCACAATAAATCCCCATGCACCATGTAAACATGACCTACACCCACTATTCTAGTAAATACCCTTAACCTTCTAATTTAATACCTATTACTTAACAAAGTTTTTTTTTTATTATCTTACCCCCCCCCCCCCCATCCGATTTCCAGCCATGGGGACCCACCCCAAGACATATTTTTCTTGCAACTTTGTTCCTCTTGCTTGAAAGATGGTGCCTTGCTATTAATTTGCCAAAATCCTACAATTTCCAAGAGATTCCACCATCTCTTCAAACTTTGCACTCCACCCCTCACCTCCCCTTTCCTTATTTTCGGCTCCCCCTTCCCCATAACAGAAAATTATCACTTCCATCTCTCTCATCCTTCATCTTCTTCACCACAACAAGTTCATTCGAGCTCAAGAGGATCCAAGGAGGTTGCAAGGTTGAAGGAACATCAAGAGAGCTTGTTCTAGTCACTTCACCATACTTTTTCTCACCATCATCTCATCCTAAGAGTTCCATCCTAGCCTTGTGCTAGTGGTATGTCCATTCACACCATTGTCCACCTTGTTCTTGCTATGTTTTGTTTGAATGTTCTTGTCACATACAAGCTAAAACACTAAAAAGATGAACTTGAAATTCTGCATAAAAACCCTACATAAAAAGTTTGTTTGAAGATGAAATCTGGTTAGTTTGGGTTTGGTAAATGCATGCATGATGTTTGAACATTTATCCTTCGATACACCATGGTTAGAGTCTTTGTTTATGTGTTTTTAGTCACTTCTACATATAAACAACTTGCTGATTGAAATTTACAGCCTGTTTCAACAGGCTGTAACGGGTTCATTTTTAATCGAAAAATTTAAGTTCTGGAGTCTAAATGGTGTAATTTTGAATATCTGAACTAATGGAACTGGAATCGTAATTTTCCGAGGTCGTTTACTATTTTAAAGTATTATTTTTAGACAGCAGCTCAAAGCTGAAATAATTCTGCTGAAAAAGTGTGTTGTAATCAGAGTCAAAACATAAAACCTGAGCAGAGTCAGCTCATGGAATTTTTACCGTAGATAGTCACGGTTGTTTTTGTGACCCTCCAACTGGAATTTCGACGATCCGACTTACGATTGATTTTTAGTGAATTTTTCCCTAAAACTGCAATCAGAAAGTATCAAATCTGATTGCAGTCGAGTAAAAGAATTTTTATACAAAATTGGTAATGAACTGATATCCGAAATTTTTACACAATAAATCGTGGATTATATATGACCTTCTGTAAAAATTTGAGAATTTTTGGAAAAGGTTAACTATTTTATTAAAATGCTCGAAACAGTCCAGTTTTGATTAATAAAGCTGAAATGACATAAGTTGTGACTTGCGTGTCTAAATGTCGAGTATGCTATCTGTGAATGATCTAACATGTTATATATGTTATGTGCATTATCGTATGTTTGATTTTGAGTGGGGAATGGATGGGAAACTTAGATGGGCATAAACCGTTAAAATGATGCATGTTGTGTGATAGATACGTGTAGGAACTTTGTGATCTATTTGAAAGCCACTAAATGACTAACTGGTAAATCATACTAGGACGTGATTGACCGACCTTGACTGTTAGCTATATTGAGAATCTAACCGAGCAAACCGAGGTGAGTTCACACTCTTTCTAAGGCATGGGATTCCCAGGGGTTGGGAATGGGATTAAATAACTACTTGTACTATCATTACTATTAAACTACTTTTTACTGTCCTCGGATTGAAGGGCACGTACGTAAAACCTACGTACACTCATGCTTACTACTGTCCTCGGATTGAAGGGCACGTACGTAAAACCTACGTACACGATCATAAGACCATCAACTCTATCACTTTAAGTCCCTCAATTATCGACTTAATCGCCGAGGCCTATGGCGAGCGGGTCATTAGTTAATAGCGCTATTAGGTTTAACAAACCTCACACCGTGCCAGTCGGACGGGCGTGTACTAATGGACTATGGGCAAATGGTCAATGCTGATAGACATTGACTTAGGGCACCTCTTATATTTTCGTAGCAGTCGATACGCGTGGTTTTGAAACACATGGGAAGCCCCCACTAATCATCGCACGCATGCCTGGACTGGCAGCAAGGATTTACGCGATACATGGTTTACAAAACGAACATATGATTTACGAAACGAATGCTATAACTAAACAACCAAACGTGAACTCACTCAACTTTGTTGTTGACTCGTTGTTACATGCCTTACAGGTCGCTAAACATTAGGAGCTTGCACGAGGAAGGAGTCGTTGTGGTGTGCGGACGGTTATGTCCAGTGTTTAATATTTAAAACATTATGAACTTATTAAACTTATGTGTTGGACTTTAAACTTATGAACTGCGAACTTATGTTTTGAACTTTACGTTTATGCTTCCGCTGTCACAAATTAAAAACTTGGTTAACTAGCTTTTGGTCACCAATTGTATTTTGGTTGTCTTTATTTACTTAAGTACGTTGTTCAGTATGATTGGTGGCTCGATCCTGGTCATGTCACGCCTCCAAGCGGTGATACCCCGCATGGTGGATTTTGGGGGTGTGACAGATTGGTATCAGAGCCATTGGTTATAGTGAACTTGGTTTTAAAAAAGGGAAAAGCTTTTTGATAAAACCAGACTATAACCTGTACAGTGCTCAACGATCCACAACGACGCTTCGCTCCACGTGCAAGACTCGACACCATAAGTGGTATGATTTATGTTATATTATCGGTTAGATAGTTCTCACTGTGCATTAGATAATGTGGTAATTGCTATTTGAACCTTGCGTGCTTACGCTCCACCATCGTCCCATACTTACGCACTTTCTCGACACTCTTCCCACTTACGTTGCTTCGTTATGAAGATCATGAGCGGACGCGGAGGACGTACCAACCTCACTCAAGCCCAGTTGACGGCTTTGATCAATGAACGAGTCGCTGAGGCACTCGCAGCTAACCCTGCAGGAGGTATAACCTGCTATATCAACCCACCTTAGGACGTTTAGATCCTACTTTCACAAACCAGCCCTCGTGCTTAACCTTGTCTTTTATTCTCGCGCAACATGTCAACATACTTAAACTGCTGTGTGCACGTTCAAGACGTTCATGGACTGCCGACCTACTATTTTCAGTGGCACCGAAGGAGCAGTGGGTCTTCTTCACTGGTTTGAAAAGCTTGAGTCAGTTTTCGAAATGTGTGAATGCCCCGAAGACCGTAGGGTGAAATATGCTACCGGAACACTTGAAGGAGCTGCGTTAACCTGGTGGAAGGCGCAAGTTCAACTACTAGGACTGGCAGTTGCTAATGCCACACCCTGGAATGGTTTTAAAGAACTAATCAAGGAGGAGTACTGTAGTCGGGATGACATCCACAAGCTAGAAGTGGAATTTTACAATCTGAAGATGACGGGGTCTGAGATTGAGGCATATACTAAGAGGTCAAACGAGCTGGCCATCCTGTGTCCAACTATGGTGGACCCTCCCATCAAACGAATTGAGCTGTACCTCAAGGGCCTTGCACCAGCAATTCAAAGTCATGTAACTTCAGCCAACCTGGGTACCATTCAGCAAATTATCAAGTTGGCTCATCGTCTCACCGACCAGGCAGTGGAGCAAAACAGGCTACCCAAACGTATCAGTGCCACAGCTACTTCTGATGCACCTACCGACAACAAGCGAAAATGGGATGGAAACTCCAGTAAGGGTTTTGCTTCGGTTCAGTTTCAGCAGAGAAAAACTGATGGCTACCAGAGTCCTGGTCAGCAATCCTCCGGTAATCAAGGACAGGGTGGGTATCGAGGAAACCACCCAAAGTGCAACAAATGCAACAGACACCACAGTGGTCAGTGCAACAAGGGACACTGTCAGAGGTGTCTCAAGATGGGTCATGAAGCCAAGGATTGCAGGAGCCCACGGCCTATGAATCAGAATCGTCAGCAGCAACAGCAAGCACCGCAGAATCAGCAACAACAACAGGGCAACAAGGGATACTTTCAGTGTGGTGCTGAAGATCACTTCAAGAGACACTGCCCGCAGTTAAATCAGAATCAGAATCACAACCAAGGAAACGGGAATAACAATGGAGGCAACAATGGAGGCAACAACGGGGGTAACAACAATGGTAATGGAGCAAGAGGTCGTGCTTTCGTGATTGGTCAGGGTGACGCAAGGAACGATCCCAACGTTGTGATGGGTAAGTTTCTTCTGGATGACTTCTTTGTTACTGTTTTATTCGATTCGGGTGCCGATACTAGTTATGTGTCCGTAAAAGTTAGCCAAATGCTTAAGCGCACTCCAACACTTTTGGACACCAAACGCGCGGTAGAGCTAGCAAATGGTAAAAGTCTTGAAGCCACACACGTAGTTAAAGGTTGTAACCTCGTCTTAGCTGGTCAGACTTTCCCTATCGATCTTATTCCTATCACACTTGGTAGTTTCGACATTGTTATTGGTATGGATTGGCTATCTCATCATCAAGCGGAGATTGTTTGCAAGGAGAAAATCATCCGCATTCCTCGTTCTGGTGAAGAACCTCTCATGATTCGTGGCGACAAGAGTGGTGCTGTCGAAGGCATCATCTCTTTCCTTAAGGCCCATAAGTGTTTGCGAAAGGGCCACACTGCCATTATAGCACTCGTTACCGACACATCAACGGAAGAGAAGAGAATTGAAGACATACCTGTTGTACGCGATTTTCCTGAGGTATTCCCTGAGGAATTACCTGGTCTTCCTCCTCACCGCCAAGTTGAATTTCAAATCGAGCTAGCTCCTGGAGCAGCGCCAGTAGCTCGAGCGCCATATCGTCTAGCTCCGTCAGAACTCGAAGAACTGTCCACACAACTACAAGAACTCTTGGAAAAAGGTTTTATTCGTCCTAGCTCTTCGCCCTGGGGAGCTCCAGTCTTGTTCGTAAAGAAGAAGGATGGTACCTTCAGGATGTGTATTGACTACCGCGAACTCAACAAGGTGACTGTGAAGAATCGTTATCCTCTTCCACGTATTGACGACTTGTTCGACCAGTTGCAAGGGTCGAGCTATTACTCCAAGATTGATTTGAGATCGGGATACCATCAGCTGAGGGTCCGAGATGAGGACGTCTCCAAAACAGCATTCAGAACTCGTTACGGCCATTACGAGTTTCTGGTTATGCCTTTCGGGCTGACGAATGCACCAGCGCTCTTCATGGATCTCATGAACCGAGTATGCAAACCTTACCTGGATAAGTTCGTTATTGTGTTCATTGACGATATCCTGATCTATTCTAAGAGTCAGGAGGAACACGAGCAGCATCTGCGACTTATGCTCGAACTTCTTCGAAAAGAGCAATTGTATGCCAAGTTTTCAAAATGTGACTTCTGGCTTCGCGAAGTCCACTTTCTAGGTCATGTGGTAAACACGGATGGGATTCATGTTGATCCATCCAAGGTTGAATCAATCAAGAACTGGCCTGCACCCCGTACACCAAAAGAAATCCGCCAATTTTTGGGTTTGGCTAGATATTACAGAAGGTTTATCAAAGACTTCTCCAAGATTGCGCAACCTCTCACTTCACTGACTCAGAAGGGTGTCATCTATCGTTGGGGTGATGCACAAGAGTCCGCATTTCAACATCTAAAGGATAGACTTTGTAGCGCACCTATCCTCTCATTGCCTGAAGGCACAGATGATTTTGTGGTTTACTGCGATGCTTCCATCCAAGGACTTGGTTGCGTGTTGATGCAACGTGACAAGGTCATTGCCTACGCATCACGCCAACTCAAGGTTCACGAAAGAAATTACACTACTCACGATCTGGAGCTGGGAGCAGTTGTATTCGCGCTCAAGATATGGAGACATTACCTGTACGGTACCAAGTGCACCATTTACACTGATCACAGGAGTCTCGAGCATATCTTCAAGAAAAAGGAGTTAAACATGCGTCAACGCCGATGGGTTGAGCTCTTGAATGATTACGAATGCGCGATCAAGTATCATCCGGGCAAAGCTAATGTTGTGGCCGACGCCCTAAGTCGAAAGGATACCATACCTAGGCGTGTACGTGCTCTACAGCTTACCATCCAATCTAACCTTCCTGCTCAAATCCGCGATGCTCAGGTTGAAGCATTGAAAGTAGAGAACATCAGGGCTGAATCCCTACGAGGATCGAGGCAACGGCTAGAACAAAAGGAAGACGACGCTTACTATGTAACAGGGCGCATCTGGGTCCCACTGTATGGAAACCTACGCGAGCTTGTGATGGATGAAGCACATAAGTCTCGTTATTCAGTACATCCTGGTTCGGATAAGATGCACCACGACTTAAAGACCACATACTGGTGGACTGGCATGAAAGCCCACATAGCAACCTACGTCAGCAAGTGCTTGACTTGTGCGAGAGTCAAGTCTGAATATCAGAAACCATCAGCCTTACTTCAACAACCGGAGATCCCGAAATGGAAATGGGAGCAAATTTCCATGGATTTCGTTACCGGCCTGCCCAGATCCCAACGCGGAAACGATACCATTTGGGTGATCGTAGATCGACTGACCAAGTCTGCACATTTTCTGGCCATCAAAGAAACGGATAAGTTTTCTACTCTTGCAGACAATTACCTAAAGGAAGTGGTATCAAGGCACGGAGTTCCAACCTCTATTATATCTGATCGTGACGCACGTTTTACTTCTGAACTGTGGCAAGCAATGCACAAGTCCTTTGGCTCACGTTTAGATATGAGCACCGCTTATCACCCGCAGACGGATGGGCAATCTGAACGCACCATCCAAACCCTTTAAGACATGCTTAGGGCATGTGTAATCGATTTTGGTAATGGCTGGGAAAGGCACCTCCCGCTGGTGGAGTTTTCGTACAACAACAGCTACCACACCAGCATCCAAGCCGCTCCGTTCGAGGCATTATACGGACGCAAATGCCGATCACCTCTCTGTTGGGCAGAAGTTGGTGACAGCCAAATCACTGGCCCAGAACATGTGGTAGACACCACCGAGAGAATTGCTCAGATACGACAGCGAATGGCGGCAGCTCGTGACCGTCAGAAAAGTTATGCTGATAAGGGAAGAAAACCACTCGAGCTCCGGGTTGGGGATCGAGTGCTACTCAAAGTCTCACCTTGGAAAGGTGTAGTCCGCTTTAGCAAACGAGGCAAACTCAATCCGCGTTATGTCGGACCCTTCGAAGTCATTGAGAAAATTGGCAAAGTCGCCTACAGGTTGAATCTACCTGAAGAACTCAGCGGAGTTCACAATGTTTTCCATGTGTCGAATCTGAAGAAGTGTCTGTCAGATGAGACCCACATAGTTCCTCTGAAGGAACTCACTATCGACGACCAGCTGCGATTCGTCGAGGAACCTGTAGAGATTACGGATCGAGATGTTAAGATCCTCAAGCATACCAGGATACCTCTGGTCCGAGTTCGTTGGAATGCTCGTCGTGGCCCAGAGTATACCTGGGAACGAGAAGACCAAATGAAACTCAGATATCCCCAGTTGTTTGGAAACAGTGCAACCACTACTGAGGCTGAAGCTACTGCGGAATTTCGGGACGAAATTCCAAATCAACGGGGGGATGATGTGACACCCCAGGAAAACGAGTAAACACCGCAACTTAACTAGCTTCCTCAGTAACTACGCACTAAATTTCGGGACGAAATTCTCTTAACAGGGGGATAATGTGACAACCCTCAAAATCCCATGTATTCCGTACAATTTATTATTGATAATTAAGGTGTTTGACGACTGTGTGGAATTACTTAACTGCTTTCTGATATCTGTGTTATATTTACATGTGCATGTTGACACACTAGTAGTGTACAGAAAAGTTACTAAATAGTCCGGTATATTTTCCTGTGTGTTAGGAATAAATTTCGTTACAAAAATATATGTATAAGACGCTATACGGTGAAATTAAACGCTTTAACGGAACGATACGTAACCGAACAACCAGACATTTTCCGGGACACTAAAATATTTTTAGAAATATTATTTTATCCTCCTTAATTATTTATGGTCACAATAAATCCCCATGCACCATGTAAACATGACCTACACCCACTATTCTAGTAAATACCCTTAACCTTCTAATTTAATACCTATTACTTAACAAAGTTTTTTTTTTTATTATCTTACCCCCCCCCCCCCCCATCCGATTTCCAGCCATGGGGACCCACCCCAAGACATATTTTTCTTGCAACTTTGTTCCTCTTGCTTGAAAGATGGTGCCTTGCTATTAATTTGCCAAAATCCTACAATTTCCAAGAGATTCCACCATCTCTTCAAACTTTGCACTCCACCCCTCACCTCCCCTTTCCTTATTTTCGGCTCCCCCTTCCCCATAACAGAAAATTATCACTTCCATCTCTCTCATCCTTCATCTTCTTCACCACAACAAGTTCATTCGAGCTCAAGAGGATCCAAGGAGGTTGCAAGGTTGAAGGAACATCAAGAGAGCTTGTTCTAGTCACTTCACCATACTTTTTCTCACCATCATCTCATCCTAAGAGTTCCATCCTAGCCTTGTGCTAGTGGTATGTCCATTCACACCATTGTCCACCTTGTTCTTGCTATGTTTTGTTTGAATGTTCTTGTCACATACAAGCTAAAACACTAAAAAGATGAACTTGAAATTCTGCATAAAAACCCTACATAAAAAGTTTGTTTGAAGATGAAATCTGGTTAGTTTGGGTTTGGTAAATGCATGCATGATGTTTGAACATTTATCCTTCGATACACCATGGTTAGAGTCTTTGTTTATGTGTTTTTAGTCACTTCTACATATAAACAACTTGCTGATTGAAATTTCCAGCCTGTTTCAACAGGCTGTAACGGGTTCATTTTTAATCGAAAAATTTAAGTTCTGGAGTCTAAATGGTGTAATTTTGAATATCTGAACTAATGGAACTGGAATCGTAATTTTCCGAGGTCGTTTACTATTTTAAAGTATTATTTTTAGACAGCAGCTCAAAGCTGAAATAATTCTGCTGAAAAAGTGTGTTGTAATCAGAGTCAAAACTTAAAACCTGAGCAGAGTCAGCTCATGGAATTTTTACCGTAGATAGTCACGGTTGTTTTTGTGACCCTCCAACTGGAATTTCGACGATCCGACTTACGATTGATTTTTAGTGAATTTTTCCCTAAAACTGCAATCAGAAAGTATCAAATCTGATTGCAGTCGAGTAAAAGAATTTTTATACAAAATTGGTAATGAACTGATATCCGAAATTTTTACACAATAAATCGTGGATTATATATGACCTTCTGTAAAAATTTGAGAATTTTTGGAAAAGGTTAACTATTTTATTAAAATGCTCGAAACAGTCCAGTTTTGATTAATAAAGCTGAAATGACATAAGTTGTGACTTGCGTGTCTAAATGTCGAGTATGCTATCTGTGAATGATCTAACATGTTATATATGTTATGTGCATTATCGTATGTTTGATTTTGAGTGGGGAATGGATGGGAAACTTAGATGGGCATAAACCGTTAAAATGATGCATGTTGTGTGATAGATACGTGTAGGAACTTTGTGATCTATTTGAAAGCCACTAAATGACTAACTGGTAAATCATACTAGGACGTGATTGACCGACCTTGACTGTTAGCTATATTGAGAATCTAACCGAGCAAACCGAGGTGAGTTCACACTCTTTCTAAGGCATGGGATTCCCAGGGGTTGGGAATGGGATTAAATAACTACTTGTACTATCATTACTATTAAACTACTTTTTACTGTCCTCGGATTGAAGGGCACGTACGTAAAACCTACGTACACTCATGCTTACTACTGTCCTCGGATTGAAGGGCACGTACGTAAAACCTACGTACACGATCATAAGACCATCAACTCTATCACTTTAAGTCCCTCAATTATCGACTTAATCGCCGAGGCCTATGGCGAGCGGGTCATTAGTTAATAGCGCTATTAGGTTTAACAAACCTCACACCGTGCCAGTCGGACGGGCGTGTACTAATGGACTATGGGCAAAGGGTCAATGCTGATAGACATTGACTTAGGGCACCTCTTATATTTTCGTAGCAGTCGATACGCGTGGTTTTGAAACACATGGGAAGCCCCCACTAATCATCGCACGCATGCCTGGACTGGCAGCAAGGATTTACGCGATACATGGTTTACAAAACGAACATATGATTTACGAAACGAATGCTATAACTAAACAACCAAACGTGAACTCACTCAACTTTGTTGTTGACTCGTTGTTACATGCCTTACAGGTCGCTAAACATTAGGAGCTTGCACGAGGAAGGAGTCGTTGTGGTGTGCGGACGGTTATGTCCAGTGTTTAATATTTAAAACATTATGAACTTATTAAACTTATGTGTTGGACTTTAAACTTATGAACTGCGAACTTATGTTTTGAACTTTACGTTTATGCTTCCGCTGTCACAAATTAAAAACTTGGTTAACTAGCTTTTGGTCACCAATCGTATTTTGGTTGTCTTTATTTACTTAAGTACGTTGTTCAGTATGATTGGTGGCTCGATCCTGGTCATGTCACGCCTCCAAGCGGTGATACCCCGCATGGTGGATTTTGGGGGTGTGACACACCACTTCTCCGTTCATTTCCAATACTGATCGTGAAACACCATGAGCAGCAGGATGTTGAGGTCCGAAATTCGAAGTGAAATTTTTGATTTGCCCGTTCCTAGTCGTCATGGGAAAGAAAGGCAGAAAGAAGAAAGAAATGATTCCCTTTTTTCTTGTCCAATACCACCAGTACCAGAAATGCATCTCCTTCCCCCGCCCGAGAGACTTATTGAACCCGAAAAGAAAGAAGGGAGAAAGATGCCCACTATGATTATCGATTCCTTTATGATAAAACAATATCATAGCCTAGTATTCATGTCCTAGTCTTAATTTTGAATATGGGCACATACTAGAAACTGAGCCAAGCACATCCCTGTTTTCTTGTCTTAGCACTTCAAATTAGCTGCACCCTTCCAAGTTAGTCCAGGAGCCCTCTCAGATGCAGGTCTTTTCAAAGTGCAAAGTTTCAGTGATCACTTATGCAATTGTGAGTTGCTGTTTTGAGTTTCCTGCTTTTCGGGCTGTCCTCTTTTAGGGAAGGGAGCGTGCCCTAGTAGCATGAGACGACAGCCTTGCATAGGAGTAGTTCTGACTCCGAGAATAGAATCTTATCCCCGCCGACTAAGCCCGGACTCTTTCGCATCGCGCTAATTCAGTGCCAGCCGTTGGTGAAAGACCTGCATGGAGCCGAGGCCTTCTCACCTACCTGCTTTGGGGAGAGTTTGACCCGGACAAAACTAGTGGGTGTCGCCTCCTCGAAGCAGCTCCCTCTCGCCCCGATTGATGAAGTCCCTGATTGAGAACACCATTGCTAACTTATGTATAATATGTCATACCTTCTTTCGAATCAATACCATTCCATGAGTGTCCTGTGGGTCTGATCAAGGCCAGTAGCTACGCCCTGCACTTTTGATAATCGGTTAGATATCCTAGCACTTTAGAGTTTGAGAAGGGTAAAGAAAATCGTCCTTTCTTTTGAGATCTGGACTCCTGAGGGAGGGTAATTTGATGCTAGCGAACGTTGTGGGTAACAAGGCGAATGAGTCAGTATCTAGTAACGGCTAGGATGCCAAGCGATGCAATGTAAAGAAGAAGAAGGTTTGGATGACCTCTGGGGGAATAGCACGCCCACAGAACGATATCGTGGAAATGCTGCACGGACCCGTATATATAGGAACAGAAACAAAATGACTTTTGGAGTTTGACGGTCCGTCCTCAAACCCACCTGTTGCCGATCCGACGTGGTAAAAGCATATCGTGATTGATTGCTCTTAGAACACGCCGATACGGCACGCTCTCCCGGGTTCCAAGTTCTCTAATTTGAGTGACGTACGATTCATACGTACGGACACTCAAAAGATGCCCTTGTGGAGAATGCAGGGAGCCCCGGATGTCCTGGTACTCGTTGAGTATGGCCTGGGGATGAAACCCATCACTCACCAAGGCAGCTTCTACGTATCGTTCCACTAGCAATTGAGCGTTTATAGTGGAGACCATACGTCCAAGGTCGTCGTTCCCTCCCCAATTGTTGATCAAGTACCTTTGATAGAGGATCCTACTTCTCTCTTCATCAGAGAGTAGAGGTTGGGGCAATTGTGGGATCACGACGGGGACAGGGGCAGGTGCGGGCGGCGTCTCCGGTTGAGGAAGAGGCTGCCCCGGTGGACTAAGTGGGGGGGAGGGGTTCCCCGCGTCACACCAGGCTATGACAGGATGTGAAATGCCCCCCGCTACTATCAACAAAAAGATCCATAGGAAAAGGGACCCATAGTAAACTTGGAAATACGACCGCCACTTGAATAAAGAAAGAGCGCACGAAAAAAGTAAGGAAAAAATGATACACCTAAGATCACGGTGTAATCCCATGAAAAACGAATATATCTTGAAGCCCCATGGAAAGTACGAAGCGGAAAATACCAAAAAGACGGATCCTACAGCAAACAAGATGTAACTATTCAGATTTTTTCGAGAATAAATCATTCTCTTAACAGATCTCGTCTTGTTCCTCAATCTTCGAAGAATGCGGCGTTGTATTATTGTAAGTTCCCTATTCCAAACATTTCCTTCAAGTAGACGACAGGTTTTAAATCTTAATGCAGGCATTCCTCCCTCACATGCATTTGCAACAGATTCTTACCAAGACCGGTAATCCCCATAGACACACGGCCATTCTCGGCATCTTCATTGTTGCCCCTCTTCTCAAAGCCTTTCGAAATCTCAACGTGCCTTTTTCTTCTTTCCCCGGGATACTATACAAACGAATAAATATCCAAGATCCATGGAACGAACGAAGCGGACCGAAGTAAAGTCTTAAAAAAGACTGAAGGCCAATCCCGTTCTGTTGGAGCAATTGTGAGGAATACCCATTCTAGAGTATCTATAGAACTCATCCACTCCCCCGTAGAAAAGATAGAAATCTCATCATTCAAATCAACATTTATCCTAACCAAGGCTTCGCCTTGTCACATCAGGGGCTCTGGGACTCGAACCCAATTCTTTCCGCGACCCCCCTAGAAAGAATAAGGAGCATTTTCTCTTATCTTTTCTACGAGAATTGATGCTTCGCGACTTTTCTACTATACAGCTACGCTACGATCTTTCTTCTCTTATGAAATTTCAGGTGACGGTACATTTCACTTCATTGCACTACACTCTACTCTCCATTCTTGCTGAAGCCTCTTGCCATCCGGGTTCCACGGCATTAAGAAGTTCATTGATCATGATTTGCATTTTTGGTTGAGATAAAGAAAATACCTCCTTAAGTCCGTCAAGCCTGTAGGAGTAGGAGTAGTGAATAAATATAGAGAGTTTTGCTTGGTTGTTAACCAAGGGAAAAAAGAAAAAGAAAACCACTACTCACCAGTTTCGAATCAAACAAGTATCAACAACAGCCCCTTCTTTGCTTTTCTGATAGCATTCTGGAAGTACCGCGTCAAGATAGGCACCTTATCTATGCAATAATGATCTCGCTCTTCAAGACAGATTCGTGAACGGTCAATCTACGCCATGGAAGTTTCATTTCTGAATGACTTGTCTGCTACCAACTCCTTCCTCTATGGGTAGGCCCAACCACCACACTACACTCTTAGGATAGTTAACGGAACACCAACCCAATATCGAGGAGAATCAGTACACGGAACTTGACCAATCCACGATCACCCTCTGCTAGCAGCTTTCTTATCTTACGATATTCATAGTGTCGATTATAGAAGAGATGGAAATTGCATATTAGGATTAACCGAATCAGCTGCGTAGCCCTCTTTCACAGGGGAGGTATGGCGGCATAGCCTGCTTCCAGAAAGTAATTCATGTTGAAGGTGGTCGCCCTTTTACTTAGTTTTAAGCACTTCTTCTTATATGCTCACTTCGATGCTCGATTTTTGCCTTGCTTCGGGGCCTTTCCCTCCCGTTAGCTTAGCTTGGCTTTAGTTAGAAAAATGTCATGTGACTCCTAGTATTTCTTGTTTGTTGTGATTTGGTCAAGTAACAAGAAGTGTCAGCAATCTGTATAGTGCTCTTTCTAGTACTTTGACTTGGCTACATAGCGGTTATCATTCTCACTATGGCGCTTTCTCCTCTTTCTGTTTTATTAGAATTCCCTATACTACATCATAGTCAGGACTGCTCTGGAACAGAGCAAGTAGAAAGAAAAGGAAACTGCAGATGCACGAATGGAATACGCACCTGGAATTGGTATTGGTCTAAAGAGCCGGAAAGGAAGAAGCAACGGACTGAGCGACGAAGCGACGGGATTGAGCGCTTCTCCTAGCGCAGGAGTTTTCGTCGCTGGATTAAGACGACTTAGCGACTTGCCTGAAAGCAGAAACCCGAAGGTTAGCCTTGCATGAACTAGGGAAAGATATAACTCAACTTCACACTGGTTAGCAAAACCCTAGAGCTTCCCTTCTTCGGTAGAACCTTATACTTTACCAAGTAAAAAGTTTAAGCTGGGATCGATTACCTTTCTTAGCTAGGATAAAGTCACTGTCATCGCTCTCTCCTTGAATCGCTCGGAAATCGTACCTAGCCTCTCGTCCATAACCTAGCCCGAAGCTCTCAAGCGACTGATTTCACACAAGTAGTAGGACCTTCTTTTATAGTGGAGATAGAATAGGCTCTAGAATAGTCAAATGAATGGTCAGTCTCGCTCTCCACCCTGCTGCTAGATGGGATAGGTTCACATGCTTGAGATAAGACAGATCTTTTTTAGGCATTAAATAGGCCGAGAGAAAAGTATCATTTTTACATAGATGAGCAGCAACTTTAGAAATGAATGCTCAAGTCTGTCACTTAGAAGATAGGATGGTATCGACCCGGACAAGGGGGCAAGATCCGCTAGCTTAGGGCCCCTTTAGAGATAGGGGCGAGCCAAAGAGAAGTTGTAGCAACGAGCTACTAAGGAGTGACTGTGTTGAAGCTTCAAACGTAGAGCTCGCGACGACTTCGAGCGAACTCCCCGAGTGTGCCGAAAAAGACTAAAAAGAATCTGTGATAAGTAAGCGCCTGTGTTCAGTAAATCGCAATTCTTTTTGTGTTGTCGGGCAGCGCGCGTTAAGATTCGCCGCTGTCCGGGCGAGGTATAATAGAAATACAAAAAAGTGAGAGTTCCCCGCCATCACCTCGCCTAGATTTGGGGGCTTCATACCCTAAGCAGAGGCAAGTTCCAGCCGAGGTAGGAGATCATCACATCTATACGAACAAAGCAGCACAGGTAGCAGTGGTTGCCTGTACGTTTATAGGGGACTCTACTTTCCCCTTTTTCACTATCTCGCCCAGCATATCTGCCGGGAGCAAGAGCATATCCAAGTCCCCTATTCAGTTGAATCAGATCTAGTAGCGCTCACTACTGATGCGAAAGAAAGGAGCAAGATACGGCCAAAAAGCCGGAAATTCTCGCGCAGGAACAAGCGTAGGCCTGTAGCGCGCCCTTCAACCAGGAATCATTTTATTGGCGAAGCGAGGAAGCACAGTTGCGCGCCTCTCCATAGCCCCTCTAGAGTATAGAGGTATTAGTACCAAGCTGGAAGCTTGCTGTGTAATTTCATAAAGAAAGGTGTGTGAACCTCAGCGAGTCCGGGTTTCAATTCAAACTAGCCTCCTGGACTAAACCTACCTTCTTAATAGGTTATATCTATCAATAAAGTAGGAATGGCAGAGAAGGAGATGCACTTTCTTGAGTTACAGACAAGGAACTCCATTCTGTTGACTCTACCAGATAGAATAGAAGACTGTGTTGAAGCTTCAAACGTAGAGCTCGCGACGACTTCGAGCGAACTCCACGAGTGTGCCGAAAAAGACTAAAAAGAATCTGTGATAAGTAAGCGCCTGTGTTCAGTAAATCGCAATTCTTTTTGTGTTGTCGGGCAGCGCGCGTTAAGATTCGCCGCTGTCCGGGCGAGGTATAATAGAAATACAAAAAAGTGAGAGTTCCCCGCCATCACCTCGCCTAGATTTGGGGGCTTCATACCCTAAGCAGAGGCAAGTTCCAGCCGAGGTAGGAGATCATCACATCTATACGAACAAAGCAGCACAGGTAGCAGTGGTTGCCTATACGTTTATAGGGGACTCTACTTTCCCCTTTTTCACTATCTCGCCCAGCATATCTGCCGGGAGCAAGAGCATATCCAAGTCTCCTATTCAGTTGAATCAGATCTAGTAGCGCTCACTACTGATGCGAAAGAAAGGAGCAAGATACGGCCAAAAGCCGGAAATTCTCGCGCAGGAACAAGCGTAGGCCTATAGCGCGCCCTTCAACCAGGAATCATTTTATTGGCGAAGCGAGGAAGCACAGTTGCGCGCCTCTCCATAGCCCCTCTAGAGTATAGAGGTATTAGTACCAAGCTGGAAGCTTGCTGTGTAATTTCATAAAGAAAGGTGTGTGAACCTCAGCGAGTCCGGGTTTCATTTCAAACTAGCCTCCTGGACTGAACCTACCTTCTTAATAGGTTATAGCTATCAATAAAGTAGGAATGGCAGAGAAGGAGATGCACTTTCATAGTCTAGTCAAAAGAAGAGTTTGATCCTGGCTCAGAAGGAACGCTAGCTATATGCTTAACACATGCAAGTCGAACGTTGTTTTCGGGGAGCTGGGCAGAAGGAAAAGAGGCTCCTAGGGTTTACAAGAATCATATATAAGATCTCGTCTAAAGGCAGGGGTGAGCTTTCTCACTATACAATGTAAAAAAGGACCAACGACGATGAAGGAGGAGTAGGAGCTAGCTTTCATTGAAGTAGGGGCGGAATCGAAGCGAATAAATTCTGAGTTCATGCCACGACGATCTATATGGAAGGGAAGTTTTGTTGATGCATTCCTGTTGAGAATGAAGAAGAAGAGAGATCTTCTTTTGAACAGGAAAATTGGGTCACATCTTCTTCTATTTTGCCGGAATTCTTTGATTGCTCCGTACGAATTGACAATGGAATCTTGTTCGTTGTAAGATCACTGAAGGAGGTCATCAATTTGGAGAGTTTTCTTCTACACGGAAACGAAGATCTTCGAGAACTAATATTGGACCGGGAATCAAAAAGGGAAAAAAGTAAAGTCTAAGCGCATATGGCACGAAAAGGAAATCCGATTTCGGTAAGACTTGAATTGATCATGTGAGTGGTGGGTATGACACTTAAGGCCATTAATCCTCGTTGTAGGACCGAGGTACATGAGCGATAGATCTATTCGGGTGTAGCGAGCCCCACCCATGCGCACGCCGAATGAGCAATGTGGTGACTATGTCTTATTGACGAAATCTGCTAGGTTTGAGTTTTCCTGAATCACTTCACACATATCAATGGCTTTGCAAACCATTGGTGATATGTTTTTCCTTGTTGCTTTCATACCGGGATTTATAAACTTACATACATACTTACAATGATTTCAAAGGTGTACTCATACACACAAACAAACACATGAACTCGCTCAACGTTTGTTGATGTTTTCAAACTACATGTATTTCAGGGAATTAGTAAGTGGATCTTACGGGCGTTGGAAGTTTTTATGCTGCGTTAGGAGTAAAGATGTCATCCATGGTCTTTGAGTTTGGTCAGAGTGTCTTATTCCTGGACGAGACACGTCTTCCAAACCTTGGTGTTTTTCAATATCTTTTGATGAGTCCTTAATGAACTATAAACAATTTGTACGGTTTGTAAAACTTGAATTTGAAGTCTACGTTTCAAAACAATATTGTTATGTTTTAAACTTATTTAATGGATGATGAATCTATGGTTTTATCATATAGTTGTTGTTATGATTGAATGCAATGGTATTAAGAAAGTCACACCATAATCACGCTTCCGCAAAAGTCACGGTGTGACACAACTGATATTGACATGCTTCTAATTCGGAATTCGGATTGTGATTAAATTTCAAATTTCAAAATCAGAGAAGATGAAAGCGTGATGAAATATGAAGAGGGAAATGAGAAGAAAAGCCTTATATAAGAAGGATGATTGACAGGAGTTTCTGAGTGACATGCATTAATTGCTAATTACTTATTCCCATGCATATTTGAATTTGAATTTCCCGGTAATTAGCGTTAAACACCTGCTGATCTAAAAGCATTACGGAAGATAACAACAATTGCTGCTGCTAAGTATACGTTTGCCAAAGGAACCAGCAGCTACTTTCTCGTAGATGGGCAGTGGTTTGCCCTTTGGAATGTGGGCCAGACCTTTAACATTTGAAAATACACAAGGCAGTGGTTTGATAGAACATTAAATGTATTTTAAAGTGATTTATATATTAGACTTTATGATGTAATAATGACATAAGAAAAGCATTGTTGGACAGCCTCTCCTGCTGACACATCATCTTTTCTTATGTCACTTGGATTTCTCCTTTTATAGAAAGTATAGATAGATTAGCCTTCAAATCATAAATCACAGTTGAATAAATTAGTAGGGTTGTGCAAAAGATCGGAACAGAAGCGACCTGGATCCTCCGGAACCGAAAACCCCTTGATGAAATTTAAAACACTGAACTGAACCCCTTAAATACAAAAGGCTTAGGTCCTTGAGGTTTCGGGTCCGGTTCACGGTTCTCAGGTCCAGAACCACAACTTGCTTACCCCTACGGCCAATAATCAAACATAGTGGTTTGTCGTCTCATGTAGTTAGCAGTTAGGTTTAGCATTTTGTCAAAACTGGTCAAATTACCCTGTAATATTTATAAGCACCACACAATCAGTCAATAACCAACAGGGGCGGACGCATGCTTTGGTGAGGGGTTGCACAGGCACCCCCTCAACTTAGGTTTCTACTACTAGTAAGTCTAAAGGTTTGAGAGAGAAAACATAAGAAGCCCCTCTAGAAAAAAAAGGCAACCTCCGATAATCCTCAAAGCCACTAACAAGAAGTTCAGATAGAGAGAGATTAAAAAAAAAAAAACAAAAACAGGTTAGATAATATACAAGCAGCTCTGTGTGTGTGTATGTGTGTTTTTTTTTTGTTTGAAAAGGTATGGTTAAGTCTTGGAGAAGATGATCTTTGAGGAAGATAAGAGGTGTATATATTAAATTTACATTTTTACCCACCTAAAAATGATTATCACGAAAGATGAAAAGAGGTAACTTTTGTGTTTATATGGTATAGATTTTTAATATATGTGTCATTTTATAAATTTTATTACATAACAATTTATATAAATTCATGATCTATTATACTAGATAGAAATTTTATTATAAATTAAGTATTTTTAACAGCTATTATAAATTTTTGTATTATAAATTACGTATTTTTAACAACTATTATAAAACTTGTATTCACTATCTTGTGTAATATATCTTTTGGTCTAGAGAATATATGTTTATTTTTATTGTTTCAAATATAATTTTTCTTTTAGTTAATAACAAAGTTCTAAAAACACACATGAAGATAGAAATAACAGTATTAAAAATGATGAATTTAAAAACGTTTTGCGATATGGGTTAAAAGCAAAAACTATGTAATACATTATTTTTTATATTATAAAAATTCCATTGGTTCACGTGACCCAACTCAACCCGACCCGCCCATTTTGCACCCCCTCACTAAAACTCCTGGATCCGATAACCAAATAGTGAACTTGGACACGGCTTTCTGTATTAAGTTGAAAGGAAACTTCGTCTCATATGAGTCAACTATATTGACTTTTATAAAGTAGATCTCATATTTAAATCATGAAGCATTCATTAATTATAGGCTGATCATCTTGTTTTTGTTCACTAATATTATGATGGCACCATGGATCATCTGTTATTGTTTTGCCTTCTTTCTCATCTTAAATCACTACTCAACCACTGCCCAGCCGCCTGACGACTACCCTATTGCTAATCTTTCCAGCACATGGAACAACACTAATTCTTATTTAAATCCCGTGTTTCCCGGCAAACGTTACACTTATTATTTAAGAGGTACCAGCACACAGATTCGACCCATCCTCCTTCGAGGATCACTTGGGCCCACATTTGCATGTGGTTTCTATTGCAATGGAAACTGCACTTCTTACCTCTTTGCTGTCTTCATTGTTGTAACTGAAAGAGAGAGTGGTATTTTTTATATTAATAAAACACTCCCTCAAGTTGTTTGGTCCGCAAACCGAGACTCTCCGGTTAGTATAGGTGCAATACTGAATTTCACTGCGACCGGAGAATTGGTCCTTCAGGACGCCGATGGAAGTACAGTTTGGACTACCGACACAACCGGGAAATCTGTTGTTGGTATGAACTTAACTGATGATGGAAACCTAGTGTTGTTTGATGCCAATGGCTATGTCGTTTGGCAATCTTTTGATAACCCAACAGACTGTTTGGTGCTGGGGCAAACACTGTTTCAAGGACAGCAACTGATACCTAGTGTTTCGTCAACCGATTGGACGGCTCAAAAAGGTTTGTTTTCTCTTCAACTAGCTGATAAATTTTTTTTTGCTAGTGTTGGATCAAACGCACCTCAAGTGTATTACCAAAAGCAGATCTTTTCTACAAGTGAAGAAATAGTATATGTTAGGTTCTTGAATGGGAGCTTGTCTTTTTCCTTTTCTTCTGATGAGCAAGGTGATCAAACGCACCTCAAGTGTATTACCAAAATACCATTTGCATCATCGGCTCAGTATATGAAATTCATGCCCGATGGGCATTTGAAAGTGTTTGAATGGAAAGGAAATTGGTCTGAGGTGGCTGATCTACTTACGGATGAACAATTTGGAGAGTGTAGTTATCCTTTGGCTTGTGGGAGAAATTCCATATGCTCCAATAAGCAACAGTGTAGCTGTCCATCTTCAAGCTCTTACATGATAAACTATTTCAGAGCAGTGAACGATCTGCAACCCAGCCTGGGTTGCTATGCAATTACTCCTCTCACATGTAATTTTACACAAGATCAACATTTTATCACAGTCCAGAACGTCAGATCTGACAGCTATCAGCACACATACATGGGCGACGTGAGTATGGAGACTTGCAAAACAGAATGTCTCCACTACTGCTCGTGCAAAGTAGTTGTATTTGTGGATGATCCAGATCCGTTTTATAGGCGATGTTATTTCCTGGATGACTTCTTGTCATTGACCTATATTGATTCAAATGCTCAGTATACCAATGCTTCAGCTTTCATAAAAGTCCAGAATGTAAGATCATCTCAAATATCAAAGAAAAAAAGGCATGCTAGTGCAGTAGTTATAACTTCCACCAGTGTAAGCTCTTTGGTTCTGCTTGTAGCGGTAGTTATTACTTTCTTAATTCGCAAGCGAAGATCGGACACTCAAATGGAGGAAGAGTATATAGATGCGGTACCAGGACTGCCCACTCGGTTCACCTACGAAGAACTAAAAACCGCCACAGAGAATTTTTGTAAAAAGCTTGGTCAAGGAGGATTCGGATCAGTTTACGAAGGGACTCTTGAGGATGACTCAAAGATTGCAGTAAAATGTCTTGATGGTCTTGGGCAGGTTAACAAATCATTCATAGCTGAGGTTGAATCCATTGGAAGCATTGACCATGTGAATCTGGTCAAACTTAGAGGATTTTGTGCTTGGAAATCACAACGGTTTCTCGTGTATGATTACATGAGTAACGGATCATTAGATAGGTGGATCTACTATGGAAATGGAGAGCACGTACTAGGATGGGAATGCAGAAAGAAAATCATTCTTGATATAGCCAAAGGATTAGCATATCTTCATGAAGAATGTACACAAAAAATCATCCACCTTGATATAAAACCTCAAAACATACTTCTAGACAAAGGTTTTAATGCCAAAGTATCTGATTTTGGGTTGTCTAAACTTATCGACAGAGATCAAAGCCATGTGATGACAAGAATGAGAGGGACCCCGGGATATATGGCTCCTGAATGGTTAAGCTCAGTTATAACTGAAAAGGTGGATGTATACAGCTTTGGAATCGTTCTCTTAGAGATCTTGTGTGGGAGGAGGAACTTTGATAGATCTCAGCCTGAAGAAAGTTGGCACTTACTTGGCGTCTTTCAACAATGTTGGGAACAAGGGACTTTGCTAGATATTGTTGACAAGTTCAGTGAAGATATGCAGACACACGGTTCAGAAGTTGTGGAGATGATGAAAGTGGCTGCATGGTGTTTGCAAACTAATTTTACGAGAAGGCCTTCAATGTCATCGGTGGTCATGGTGTTAGAAGGGCGAATGAATGTTGAATCGAACTTGGATTACAACTTCACTGATCCTAGACTGCAAAACACAGCAGTCGAACATAAGAAAGAAATGACACCATTGTTGGATTCTGTTCTATCTGGTCCTAGGTGAAAAGCCACGAAGTTCTTCTGGATGACTTTATGCACCTTTGTAATGTTTCTTTTTTGTGTGTGTGTGTGTGTGTTTTGTTTCTGAATCATTTTGGTATGTATAACATTACATTTTTGCCTATGCGCCTGACGGCTTAGGCTATGTTATTCAAAACAAAACCTATGAATTTAATAGGTTGTAAGTTAATCAACCTTGTTACTGGGAGAAGATGTTGATTACTTGAATGAAAACCATAAGCTGCAAACTCAGTAATTTAAGTTAATTAGAAGAAAAGGATCAAGTAAGGGGTATTTGAAGCACCATAGTTCATATAACATAAGCACATTGGCGAACCTAGGATGTTTTTTACATGGGTCGCCGATTTTAGTGTATGGATGTCTATCTACGGATGTACATAATTTCCGGAAGAAGATTTTCCTTTTTGTTGATATATATTATTTAAACTTGCACAGACCCCAAAAGGTGTACCATTCAAGTGGTCAGCTACGTTTGTAATCTTCCCGTGCCACTCAAGTTCTGTCCTTGCTTCCAGCAGTTTTTTGGCTGTTTTTTTAGTGTATGGATGAAACAACTTCTTGATCAACTCCATCACCAAGCTTTTCAGAAATCACACCAACCCTTAATCCTTTTAACGGTTGCGATTCAAAATAATCTTTCGAAATGAACTGAGATGTGAAGTCATTAACCTCCTGAAAAAAAGATTTGCAATAATCATTTCATACGAAATACATCAAGCAACTATAAACAGAAAGATTAAGGGTAGAGCTTAGAACTTATAAGAAACATACCTGTTTGCTACTAGTGGCATCAAGTTTATCATGACCACAAATAGATTGAAGAAGAAGTCCGGCATCAGCAACCGACGAGCCAAAGCAACCAATAACATCCAGTGATGACGCATACGCCACCAGCCCGTATCGTGACACACGGCCATACGTCGGCTTTAGCCCTACAACACCACAAAACGATGCCGGCTGCCAGACACTTCCACCAGTATCACTTCCCAATGATACTACACACTGCCTAGCGGAAACAGCCGCAGCGGAGCCGCCTGATGATCCCCCTGGTACACATTCAAGGTTCCATGGATTTGCAGTAACCTAATAGGTAGCAAAATACCAAAAACTTTATGTCAATAGCATTTACAATAATAAATCAATAATAAAGCCGTAACCTGATAAGCTGATCCTTCAGTTGTACTCCCCATTCCGAATTCATCCAAATTAGTTTTCCCAACAATAATGGCACCACTCTCCTTCAACTTCTTAACAGCAGTCGCATCGAATGCCGGCCGATAATTTTCTAATGGTTTGGATCCGGCAGTAGAAGGCATGTCTGCAGTACAAATGTTGTCTTTGACCGCAACCAATACAGTCCAGCGAGGGGGTCCACGTCCTCGTTTCGATCAATCTTCCGGTCAATTTCATCGGCTTCGTTTAAAACAGTTTCTGAGACGTGAAGGAAGCTCTTGACATGGGGTTCGGTAAGGCGTAGACGGTTGAGAAATTCCTCGGCAAATTGACGGGTTGTTTTCTCACGGGAAAGGATGGATTTTTGGATGGTTTGGATCTGAGAGGTGGGTAGCGATGCGGAAATGGGGCGGGCTAAAGGGGTGGTGTGGATCGATTTGGCATAATGGTGGTGAAGAGGATTAGATCGCCGATAGTGGAGAAGGAGGATGCGAGGGTTTTGGACTGAAGATAGCATTTTTTTTACAAGGAGCTGTCGGAGGAGAAAGAATGACTATCAAATAAGTTCGGTATCAACAACTTTCTAAACACTGAGAATTATGTGCAGTTAGAAAGGCGGTTGTTACTGATCATGTTAACATGCTGGTTTGAGCTTACTTGCAATAATTTCCTTCTACGTGACTACACTACAATGAATACTGTGATTCAAACCAAAGTTGATGCTATATCGTCTAAAGGGCTTTCATTCATACATTTTTTAACTAAAGTTTGACTTTCTGAGTCAACATTGATCTTTGGACTTAAAAAGTTAGAACCACAAAGTCAAAAGCAGATAATTCATTTGTTTTCAACACCTAAGTCAAATTCTACGCTATTAACTTTCCCTTGTGTGTTATCAATTTTACACAAAAGAACTAGGCCCGGCAAACAAGTAGAGCCGGGCGGGTTTGGGTTGCGGCTCAAATCAAACGGATTGATTTAATAAAAGTTATTTTGGTTTGGGTTGGGACGGATCCGGGTTGGAACAGGTTTCGGGTCAGAAAGGGTTGCTTTTAAAAATAGTTATTTTGAAATTACTGTACAACTTAGAAGTTCTGACTTTCTGGTTTTCAGCACCAGTTACGCGCGATCATGCCTCAGTTTACGTATGTTAAAATGCCGGTTACACTTTCAGAGCCGGTTACATGTACCAGGATCGGGAAACCCGCGTCTGGCGCCACGTTACTAGGCCCCAGCACACACTTAACCAGCCGCTCAGGGCGTAAGTAACTGCATCGGTTACGTGCGCTCAGGTGTCAATTAGGCGTGCCGCGTCTATTACGCGCTTTTACTTCAGTTATACGTACCAGAGCTTGGACACACGGCAGGCGCTTAACGCAGTGCTCGACGCGAAACCGACTTTGCACGAGTAACTGACGCCGGCCAGTTACGCACATTCCGGTGTCGTTCTGCACGTTTAGGCATTGGTTACACGTGTTTAAATGCTGGTTAGGCGTACCAGGGCCAAAAAACACCCGTCCTACGCCACGTAACGCGCAGAACCCAGTTTCGATATTCGCTTAACCTAGCGTTCGACGCGTAAGCAGCTCCACGTTAGTAACCGGGGCCGGGTTGCGACATCAGATCTGTACAGATGTTATCTTCTCAACTTATTAATTGATATTAGGGGTGGCAAAATGGGTGGGTTGGGCAGGTTTGGGTAATGAGTTAGGATGGGTATGGGTTAGGATGGGTTTGGGTTAGGATGGGTTTGTTAAGAAATGAGTTAGGATGGGTTTAGGTCAAGATGGGTTTTTGTCAAGATCGATTTGGGCATGATAGGCTAAAAATATAAACAAATAAAAAAAATCAAAAAAAAAATAAAAAATCAAAAAAATTAAAAAATAAAAAAAAAATCAAAAACTTAAAAAAAATCAAAGAAATATAAAAAAAATATGCCATGCTTTATTATTCTTGAATCTTGATCATTGAGGGTGTTTCATAAGACTGACTTTTGTATCTTTTGAGGTGATTGAGGAACTGAAACAAGATTTTTGTTTAACCTTGAAAGCATCATGGATGATGATGAGGTGGCTTTAGGGAAGGGGTCTGTGTTCTTTTATGGTGTGGGTCATGTGCTTAATGACATAACAGCTGCTTGCTGGTTTACTTATCTTTTGGTGTTCATTACAGATATTGTTTTTTTAAGGGATGCTGCTACTGTCATGCTTTCTGGGTAGATAGCTGATGGATTCACAACAATAAATAATGTACCATAATGTAAGCAAATACTTTTAATAGAGTTGTTAGAAGAATTTTAATAGATATTAAAAAGCTCCCTACTGCAAAAAAAAAAAAAAAACCCCACGAACTGCGATATCCGCATCTTTTTCATCCCCCTTGCTTTCTCAGATCACCTTGAATATACATACTGCCGCAACAGCAATTTGAAATTTGTCCTAAAAGCGTAAGGTTGAGAACCTTCTTTACGCATATTGACTGACCATTTTTTGCACTTCAGGAAACCAAGTTAAAAGTCCTGAACCGGTATCATACCGGATAGTACCAATACAGCACAGTATACATTTGGTCAATACCAGTATGGTACC
>JARYGA010056690.1:0-39294 GCA_030545235.1 Helianthus tuberosus | reverse complement strand
AATGGGTACCTCTATCACTTATTAATGCTTTAGGTGTGCCAAAACGAGAGAATAATTTTTTCAGAAATCTTACCACAACTCTTCCATCATTTGTTGGAAGTGCTTCGGCCTCGGCCCATTTAGACAAGTAGTCTACTGCCACAAGTATATATTTGTTTCCTTTCGATGGTGGGAAAGGTCCCATAAAGTCGAGTCCCCACACATAAAAAATTTCACAAACAAGAATGCCATTTTGTGGCATCTCGTTTTTGGAAGAAATATTACCTGTTCTTTGGCAAGCATCACATGTCTTGACAAGACCTTGGGCGTCTTTGTAAATAGTTGGCCAATAAAATCCTGAATCAAATACCTTTCGTGCGGTACTAGCGGCTCCATGATGCCCTCCGTATGGACCTTCATGACAATGGCGGAGAATTCTTCGTGCTTCGCTACCATGTACACATCGTCAGACGAGTTGGTCGGCACACATTTTGAAAAGATATGGATCTTCCCAAAAATAGTGTTTCACATTGGCAAAGAACTTTTTTCTTTGATGATGTGGCCACCCTTTTGCGACTATACCGCTAGCTAGGTAGTTAGCATAGTCGGCGTACCATGGTTCCTCCTTATATTCCACCATTTCCAGGGACTCAGTTGGAAAATTTTCGTTGATTTGCTCGTCCCTGGTCGCCTCCAAAGCTGGGTCTTCTAAGCGCGAAAGATGATCTGCTGCGGTATTTTCTGCTCCTCTTTTGTCTCTGATTTCAATGTCAAATTCTTGGAGGAGTAGAATCCACCGAATCAAACGTGGTTTTGCGTCCTGCTTCTTGAAGAGATATCGAATGGCTGTATGATCTGTATAGACTATAGTTTTAGAAAGAACAAGATAAGAACGGAATTTATCAAAAGCAAATACCACAGCTAGTAATTCTTTTTCAGTTGTTGTGTAATTTTCTTGTGCATCATTAAGTGTTTTACTAGCATAATAAATTGGGTGGAAATGCTTTTCTTTTCTTTGTCCTAAGACAGCTCCAACTGCAAAGTCACTAGCATCACACATGATTTCGAAAGGAAATTTCCAATCAGGCGCTATCATGATAGGTGCATTGACTAACATTTCCTTTAAGGTTAGAAATGCGTGGTTGCAGTCCTTGTCAAAGATAAAAGGAGCATCTTTTTCAAGTAATTTTTTTAGAGGCCTTGAGATTTTAGAAAAGTCTTTGATAAACCGTCTATAGAATCCGGCATGCCCTAGGAAACTTCTGATAGCTCTTACAGAGGATGGAGGTGGTAATCTAGAAATGGTGTCTATTTTGGCTCGATCCACCTCCATTCCTTCGCTTGAGATCTTGTGACCGAGTACTATTCCCTCTGTTACCATGAAATGACATTTTTCCCAATTAAGGGCGAGGTTAGTTTCCTCACATCGGGATAGCATTCGTTCAAGGTTATCGAGGCATTGGTCGTATGAATCCCCAAAGATAGAAAAGTCGTCCATGAAGACTTCCATTGTCTTTTCTATCATATCATGGAAAATGGCTACCATGCAACGTTGGAATGTTGCGGGGGCATTACATAGACCAAACGGCATGCGTCGATAAGCAAAAGTTTCATAGGGACATGTGAAAGTTGTCTTTTCTTGGTCTTCGGGTGCTATCGGGATTTGAAAGTAACCTGAAAAACCGTCCAAGAAACAATAAAATTTATGACCGGATAATCTTTCTAACATTTGATCAATGAAGGGTAAAGGAAAGTGATCTTTTCTTGTTGCTTCATTTAATCGTCTATAATCTATACATACTCTCCATCCTGTGACGGTTCTCGTTGGTATTAATTCATTCTTTTCGTTAGTTATTACCGTCATACCTCCTTTCTTTGGAACTACTTGGACGGGACTTACCCAAGGACTATCGGAGATAGGGAAGATAAGTCCGGCGTCAAGTAATTTGATGACCTCGTTTTTAACCACTTCTTGAACATTTGGATTTACTCGACGTTGTGGTTGTATGACCGATTTGTAGTCATCATTCATCAAAATTTTGTGTGTGCACATAGAAGGACTAATTCCTTTTATGTCTACAAGTTTCCAAGCTATTGCATTTTTATGTTTTTTCAAAAGACTAATTAATTTTTCTTTTTCTAAGCTATCTAATTTAGACGAAATAATTACAGGTAAATTACCATCTTTGTCTAGAAAAGCATATTCCAAACCTTTTGGAAGTTCTTTGAGCTCAAGTGGTTGGTCTTTAGGAGACTCCTTATTTGGTTGCTCATTTCGATCAAGAACTTTAAAAGTTTGTTCTATGGCGACCTCTTCTTCAACAAAGTGGTCAATCTCTTCACTTGTATCGGGTGGTTCATCTTCATCTTCAATTAGGGGGTCATTATTGCCGAATGGATATTTCATTGATCGTTCGTGATCGACACTTCTTTTAAATGCCCCTAATTGAAGAGGTAGATTGTTGAACTTCCGGTTTTTCAAAGCTTCGTGAGTTTTTACAAATGGTCGTCCCAACATTAGAGGAGCGTCATCGAGGATGACAAAGTCGGTCGGGATTACCATTTGATTTGTTTGAACCAATACATCCTCAACTATACCGATTGATTTTATTACTTTCCGATTGGATAGAAAAATGGGTATTTGAAGTGGAGAAAAATCACTAATACTTAATTTTTCGAAAATGTAGTTAGGCATTAAGTTAACACAAAGATCTTTATCGATTGTGACATTACTAATAAACGAATTTTGAAAGAAACATGGAACCGGTGTAATGTTAATTTCAAATGGGTCTTCTTTTATTAGCGAAGTTTGATCATTAGTTAACTTAACACTTACCGTTTCGTCAATTTTAGTGTTAGTGTTTAACTCTTTTAAAAACTTAGCATGAGTGGGTACTAAACAATGATTTTCAAAAGAAGGTGACAAGAGATTAATTTCTTCAAAATTAGACTCTTCTTGAATTTTACCTTTGTCGGACTCACCTTTTTCGTTGTTTAACTCATGTGTCGGTTTACACTTATTTGTTCTTCCATTTTACACTTTCAGTTATCTCTTCCTTTTTTAATTCTTCTCTTGCGCGGGACTGCTCTTCCCTTGCGCGAGATTCTCTTATACAGCGATCGATAACTCTTATGTGTTCTAATATCCTATCGGTTACTTCGGTTATAGAAAAAGAATCGGGATTTTCTAAGCTTGAATCCGGTTGTTCGACCCTTTGTTCCTCATAATACTCATGTGAAGTAGATGGTTCGCACCATTGTTCTTCATTGTAAGCATATGATGGATAAGGTTCGTAATTTTGTTCTTCATAATACTCATATGAGGTGGGTTGTTCACGCCATGGTTCCTCATAATAAGCATACGAAGGTGGTGGCTCATATCTTGGTTCATCAAAGTATGAGTAAGAAGGCTCATACCTTGGTTCATCAAAATATGAGTATGAGGGAGGAGGTTCATACCTTTGCTCTTCATAGGATGTGTATGAAGTCGATGGCTCGTACCTGGGCTCCTCATAGCAGGTGTATGAATTCGATGGTTGATATGAGTGATTATTTTGAACCGAGCGTGAGTTACGACAATTAGTGCAATAATTACCCCTATAATCATCCTCCTCATAGGTGTAGTTGTAACCTCCTGAGTATTGATCCACAATAATCACTCAGCAGACCACAACCAAGTCTCGAGACTAGAAAACAAAAATAAAAACGGAAACAGAGGCTGGACACGGCCCCGTGTTCAGTGGACACGGCCCCGTGTTCAGGATCTGTATCTGGGCGTTTTAATTAAATTTACTGATCGAGTTGAGCACGGGGCGTGTTCAGTGAGCACGACCCGTGTTCAAGCTACTGTTACTGGGTGTTTTTATGAAAATGTACAGCACGGCCCCGTGTTCTGTGAACATGGCCCCGTGTACAGGTTACTGTAAATGCAAATCTAAACTAAAATGCAGAAAAAAATTGTGCGCGTTAAAAAGGTTTTGAAAAACTGATTAGGCCGTTGATTTTAAGCTTTCTTAAAATCCTTGTGTCCCCGGCAACGGCGCCAAAAACTTGATGCGTGTGAAGTGTTATATATATTAGGTGTATATTTTAAGCCCCTTTAACACTTATTTTTAGCCAAGTTTTAAATTTATAAAACACGATATTTTACTAACACTAAACACACATATGGACAAGTGCACCCATTGTGAGCGTAGTATAGTGTTGGTAAGATACCGAGGTCGTCCAAGGACACAAGAGCTTTTAGTACCGGTTTATCCTCAACGTCTAATCAAAATAAAAAGGTTAGAAAAATATTTTAAACTAAGAAAAATAAAAACTAACTAAAAATGCTGAAAATAAAAATAAAAGAAAAACAGATAGACAAGATGAATAACTTGGTTCCGACTCGTATCTAGTGTAACCTTTGATTATTTCCGCACTTTTGCACTATTTTAAGAGATTATCTTAGTTATTGTAGTAGGCCCCTCTTTTGAAGGTGACGTTACCCTCACCCCAGTAGTTTGAGTCAGCAAGGATACAATCCTAAAAGGGTGGATTATTGGAAGATAATTAATTAAGTTATTAATGCAAATTATGGTAGGCCCCTCTTTTGGAGGTGAAGTTACCCTCGACTAAGTAGTCTGAGTCAGCAGGGATACAGTCCTAAATAGCCGGGTTATAGTATTAATAGTAGTTAACTTATGAGGGGATCAAAGAGTTTGGACCCCCGCCATCCAATACCGTTAAGTATTGAAGGAGGTCCTACTAAATTTGACCCAGGTCCATTGCAGGACCTCTAAACGCTGAACAATGGCAAGACCTTTACCAAACCGTTCCCTTAACCCCCGACCAGGTAGCCAACATACCTCCATATAGACCGTGGAGATATGAATGGTGAAAATCTTTTATTTTATATAGACAGTAAAATAATGCCAAGACACCACGGACAAACGATAAGGAAAGATCACCTTCAACATAAGAAACTAGTTATTAAAGTCATTAATACAAAACCAAGTAAAAAGTGCAAAAGATTAGAAATAAAAAGTATTACACTAGACACTTTGTCTTCACCAAGTGATGTAAGAGACTTAGGCAAAATGGCCTTGATTGTCAAGAACTCTTACGATCAATCTTGGATCCCGAGACGACTCACACACTCTATGATGGACAATGGATGATGGTGGTGGATGATGGTGTTATGGTGGTGGTAGGTGGTGGGTGAAGTGTGAGAGAGGTGGTGTGCCAAGGGATGGTTTGAGCTTGAGCCAAGCACTTCTATTTATAGGCTGAACAGAAGCTCGGACACGGCCCCGTGTCCAGTGGGCACGGCCCCGTGTCCACATCCTTCTCTTTCTTCATTTAATGCAATTTTGTCTTTTTAGTTGACCACGCCCCCGTGTCCGCTGAGCACGACCCCGTGGTGCAGAAGAATCTGTGTACTATGCAGATTTGCTGGATTGTGCGAATCTTATAGTTGACCACGGCCCCGTGTCCGCTGAGCACGGCCCCGTGGTGGGCAATAGAAGCTTCTACCACTTTGTCTTTTCTGCTGACACTTGGGCACGCCCCCGTGCTGGCTGAGCACGGGGCGTGTTCAGGCTTCTGATCTCTTGTTTTGCTTGGGAAGATGCTGTCGTGGGGTCGGGCATGTCACGTCTTGTTCCTTTTCTTGTATTTATGTTAGATTTTGATGTCTTTTTGCTTCTTTTGTTAATTTGAGCTCATTTAATCCTGAAAATACAAAAGGAAGACAAAAACACACTTTTTCCAACATTAGTACTAAAAAAATGTTAGTTTTATGCCTCATTTGATGAAATTTATATGTTGCATTTTTAACACATCAAATACCCCCACACTTGAATCTTTGCTTGTCCTCAAGCAAAACTCTTTAATATGTGGCTATTACACTCCCAAATGGAATGGGTAGAGAAGAAGGTTTTTGGGCTTGTCGTAGAGTGTCAGGATTTCCAAGATTCTTTATTTAATTTTATTTTTATTTATTTACAATCCTATTCGTCATGATTTATTTAAAACTTTTCATAAGATAAATTACTTATTAGGGCATAACATGCTTCTTTAAAATTCTATTTATATACAAGTTCACATACCTCACGGGGATCACTCAACGTGAAGATCAAATGAAGGCGAAATATCCACATCTATTCTCACGAGTTTCCTCTAAATAAATTTCTGGACGAAATTTCCACAAGCAGGGGAGACTGTGACATCTGTGCTTGTAATCATTGTATAAACTCTGAACAATTCAATTATCAATAAAACAATGAGATTTGACCCCCAATGTTTGTTTATTTAGGTTTGACATTTTGCACGTTTTGATTTTGTTCGATTTCAAACTCTATAGCGCTTTCTGGAAAGTTATACGCAAACTGATGCGTAAACGTAATCAGTTTAACACGAAAAACACTCCAGAACATCAAAATATGCTTAACATACCTTAAATAACCTTTACATAACTTAGAAATAAGTTCTAAAGGGTTTGGTATGGCAAAAACAAGTTTATTCGATCGCAGGGACTATTTATGACGAACTGCGAAAGTATGCCGATTCGTACAGTAACGAACATTCCGAAACTTGATCATAATCTAAAAATACCATAAATATCCTTTACATAGCTTAGAAATAGGCTTTGAGGAGTTGGGTATGCGAAAATAAACTTATTTGGTCAAACAGGGACTAAAAGCGTCAAAAAATGCATAAGTTTGCATTTTCGCGCATATCTTACGTTCTGAACATATCCGGACATCCAAAAATTTTTTTAATCATCAAAATATTTATTTTAGTGATTGGAATGCAAAAAATACCATTCGTCGTGTAATTTGTATCGTTTTTCGCGTCCATTCGTGTTTTGTCGTAATTAACAGAATAACATGACCGTACGACCAAACGAACCGACATCCGAGATATTCCCAAGCATATTTCATGTCCCCTATACTTTAACTTCATTGTAGAGCCTTGAAAATGGGTTAACAGTATTTAAACACGTCAAAAATGCACTAAATAGTGTGCAGGGACCTGTTTTGTGAAATTCTGAAACTAGCAGCCTAGCCGTAGCGCTGCGCCACGCCTAAGGGCTTTTGCCGTCGCACGACGCGATGGCCCTATCTGGGCAAAAACCTTGTTTCAGAAACTGTCTTGAATTTCAGGGTCTTTTATGCAAATTCTTCAATACTATGGACTAGTTTTAAGCATCCCATTGTATTAGAAACCATGTTCCACAAGTGTAGGGTCAAGATTGAACCTCCTAACACATGGAATGATCTCCTTGATCCAAACTTACTATAAATAGAAGTGGTTTCTCATTTATTCCTCACATTTGATTCAAAATCTGCTCTAAGTTGAAGTTTAAGACTTCATACCTAAGTGTTTTGGATCAATCCTTCCTTGCTTTGACCTTTTGTAAGCTTCTTTCATGCTTGTTATTGCTTTTCAAGCATGAAAGTCAAACAGTGTTTGACTTTCTGCTTTGACCAGTCTTTGGTCAACACAAAGTTCGTTTGAACTTTGCAGCGTGAGCGTAATCACTATGGTTATAGTCCCTTGTGACTATACCTACTGATTACCACGTTGATTAGGCATAGTGACGAGGCAAAGTTTTGGTCAAAATACGAAGCTATTTTCGGGTATCAAAACACTTTGTTTTGATGTCAGACTTATTTTCTAATTTAGTTAAACATGTTTTAACATGTTTAACTCGTCACGTTTAGTCTAGTACTTATATAGGGTCGTAAGATAAGCGGTCTAAACTACCGCTTAGACTTTCGAACCCGACCCGTTTGGTCGATCTTTAGCATCCGACCAAACTTATTTTGTGACCATAGTTGTATAGGGAATAACCTTCCGAGGTTATACCTTATGGTCACTTAGTTTAAATAGTTGTATGATAGGTAGTTTATATGCCTTAGGAAAATGACCAAAATACCCTTTTTGCGCATAATTTCATTTTAAGCATATGTAACCTAAATTTTGTCACTTAAACTGATTATCTAACATGTTAGGGCATATAATACTTGTCATAGGACTAGTTAGGCTATTCGTTTGCGCTTTTGCGCAAATGACGCGTTAAAGTAGCGTGAACTACCTAAACGGGTCATAAGCACTTAGGATAGGTTCCGATTTAGAATGTAGGCTTTGTTAAACCTTATCACATGAGTTTCAATACTCATTTGGTTTATGAAACCTCATTTATCCGATCTTCCGATTTAGGTCCGGTTTATTAACGTAGTTACCTATATTAGGTGCCGATTGATTCCGTGATCCTTCTAGCATTATTTGATTGTTATCTAAAGACTACTAAGCAATATCAAGTGAGTACATAGTCCCCTCTTTTACCGTTTTCAAATATTTTGGGGTCATTCACATGTGCCTACTTGTTACTTTCATGCTTTCCGTGCTTTCATGACATATACTTGCTACGTTCATTAGTACGCATATAGTACATGATTTCACTTATGCTTTGTTATGTATGTTTACTTAGCATGCTAGCACATTGATTTCATAAACATTTTGTTACATATGTTTACTTAGCATATGGGCACATTGATTTACAATACATTTCTTCTATGTATGTTTACTGAGCAAGCTAGCACATTGATTTACATTACATTTCTGCTTCGTATGTTTAATTAGCATACATAGTACATTATTTTCACATAACATGCTTACATTTGGTATGACATTTGGTTTGTTTAACGAAACTAAAATACGTTCATTAACATTGATCACGCCGCTCGGTAGTGTGTAGTGGTACCATAGGGAATTGACAACCCCCATTCCTGGAATCCTAGGTTTGTTTGGACGTAAGGAATGACAGAATCCGAAAACATTTTTTTTGATAAACCTTTGATTTGTTTAAAGGTTTATCCTACAGTCTCAAGGCTTGAATGTATGCGTTTAACATTACCACATAATGTTTGTATCAGTAAAGCATGGATTTTGCAAAACATAACTTTTGATTTAAAATATGATTTATATCAAATACATTGCTTTGTACATTTTACGTATGGGGTTGAGTAATACTTTTATTCACCATACATTACATTTGATTACACATTATCATTATACATATGGTTTGAGTAGATACTTTTCACTTGCCATACATAACATCTGATTATACCATACACGATTTACATTTGACATTTGACATTGTTTACACATAACAATTTGACATTTGTTTAAACAAGACATTTTGATGGTTTATTAATAAGTGATTTAAATTACGAAACATGTGTAGTATGATAAAAGCATGGTGGATACGCCGCTGGTACTTCCTACATATAAGTGCTTTTATGATATTACATATCGTAGCGTTATCTAAATCATCTCAACAAAAACATGATACATTTTAGACAAACGTCAGATTTTCACAAAATATTGGTTTACAAATAACATATCGTATACAAACTCATTTTACTTAGTTATTCAGTTAACCATACACTTTCCTTTAATATCATTTGAATTTCATATCGATTTTCGTATGATTTATAAAAGAAAACTTTTTACGAGATTCATGACTAACTTTTGTTAAACATTTCTTTTAACTTACTAGTCATGAATCATGTTTCAACAAAACCTATGTATCTTACAAGCATTTTTATGCTGACGTACCTATTTTCACATGTGTTTTCAGGAGCTGATGCATAGGGTTGTTCGTGATACACTTAGGCGGACTCGGGCCTTAGTGACATTAAAAGATGCAAGACTAGTTTAGCTTATGTTATGTTTTCCTTTTTTTAAGACAATGTAATCAATGTTAATAAATAAAACGAAACTTTAAATACCATGGTTGTGAAACAATAATTCTGTTGCTCCACTCCCCGACGTTTCCACCGCGGTTTGTTGTTTTACGCGGTTGGGGTGTGACACCATGACGACAGATGATCTCATCAGTGTAGATTCTAGCCAATTTCACGACTTTGAAATCTTCACGAATGGGAAGAAAATGAGCTGATTTGGTCAATCGATCAACGATCGCCCAAATACTGTCGTGACCAAAAGAAGTACGAGGGAGTTTGGTGATGAAATCCATAGCGATGCTCTCCCATTTCCAGACAGGGATCTCTGGCTGTTCGAGTAGGCCAGAGGGACGTTGGTGCTCAGCTTTAACCTTCGAGCATGTAAGACATTTCGCAACGTTAGAGGCAATATCCATCTTCATTCCAGGCCACCAATAGGACGTACGCATATCATGGTACATCTTATCAGCACCAGGGTGAACAGAGTATCTCGATTTGTGTGCCTTGTTCATTAGAAAGTCTCGAAGGTTTTCATGATTGGGGATCAAGATACGATTGCAATAGTACATTATACCATCAGATTTTGACACGAGATCTCTTTCAACACCACCTCGTATCTCGACAGTGAGACAACCTTCGTTAATAGAGGTATATTGAGTTCACGAATGCGGCATTGAAGATCGTTAATGAGTTGGAGACAATGAATATTCTTCACATGAGTTTTACGACTAAGAGCGTCGGCTACTACATTCGCTTTATCTGGATGGTAGCGAATTTCACAGTCGTAGTCGTTTAACAGTTCCACCCAACGACGTTGATGCATGTTCAGTTCCTTTTGGTTGAAGATATGTTGAAGGCTCTTATGGTCGGTGAAGACCACACACTTAGTACCATAAAGGTAGTGTCGCCAAATATTCAATGTAAAAACAACTGCGCCAAGTTCAAGGTCGTGAGTAGTGTAGTTTTTCTCATGTATCTTGAGTTGCCTCGACGCGTAAGCGATAACCTTGTCGCGTTGCATAAGGACACAACCAAGACCAAGGTTTGAGGCATCGCAATACACAACGAATTCATCGTTACCATCGGGAAGCATGAGAATATGAGCATTACAAAGCATGTCCTTAAGAGTTTGAAAGGATTCCTGTTGTTCGGGACCCCAAACAAAAGGTTTCTCTTTATGAGTCAAGGAGGTTAAAGGGACGGCGATTTTTGAAAAGTTAGAGATAAAACGACGATAATAACCAGCAAGACCAAGAAACAAACGGATTTCAGATGGAGACTTGGGTGCGATCCAATTCTTCACAGCTTCGATTTTAGCGGGGTCAATGTGAATACCAAGTTCGTTGACAATATGACCAAGGAATTGAACCTCTTTTAACCAAAATTCGCACTTGGAGAAATTGGCATATAGACCTTCAGTATGAAGAAGTTGAAGGATAAGACGCAAGTGTCATTCATGCTCTCCTTGTGTCTTGGAATAGATTAGAATATCATCGATGAAGACGATCACAAAACGGTCCAAGTACGGTTTACACACGCGGTTCATCAAATCCATGAAGACAGCGGGTGCGTTGGTCAAACCAAAGGGCATGAGCACGAACTCATAGTGACCATATCGTGTACGAAAGGCGGTCTTAGGTATATCTTCTTCGAGGACTCGAAGTTGATGGTACCCAGAATGAAGATCGATCTTTGAAAAGTAGGTCGCGCCTTGCAATTGATCGAAGAGGTCATCGATGCGAGGAAGAGGGTATCAGTTCTTGACAGTAAGCTTGTTGAGCTCGCGATAGTCAATACACATACATAATGACCCATCTTTCTTTTTGACGAACAAAACGGGAGCACCCCAAGGAGAAGTACTAGGGCGTATAAAGCCTTTATCAAGAAGCTCTTGAAGTTGGCTTGAGAACTCTTGCTTCTCAGAGGGTGCTAAACGGTTAGGAGACTTAGCGACAGGCGTAGCGCCAGGCACTAAATCGATGCGAAAGTCGACAGAATGAGCAGGAGGCGGACCAGGAAGATCATCGGGAAACACATCAGGAAAATCACGTACGACGAGAACGTCGCTCATGCTTGGGCCTTTGTCCTTCTTTTCCACAATGTGGGCGAGAAAGGCGAAGGTACCCTTGTGTAAGCATTTGTTTGCTCGGATACATGGCATAAGCTTGAGACCTTGAGAAGGTTTGTCGCCATACACGTGTAGAGAATCACCGTTTGGAAGAGGAAGGCGGATAAACTTTTCAGAACAAACAACTTCAGCACGAACTCGCCTAAGCCAGTCCATGCCTACTATGATGTCAAAACTACCCATTTGCATAGGTATAAGATTGATCGAGAATGTATGATCGTTGAGAATCAAGGAACACTGGGAAAGGACGGAATCGACAGTGACGGTTTTACCATCAGCGACTTTGACAGCGAAAGATCTTGGCAACTTAGAGCGTTTACACTTAAGCAAAGGTTCGAATTCTAACGACACAAAACTTTTATCGGCGCCAGTATCAAATAGACAAGAAGCATAAACATGGTTCACAAGAAAAGTACCAGTAGTGACGTCGTTTGCATTTTGAGCCTGAGCCGTAGTGAGGAGGAACGCTCGACCTCTAGTGGGTTGTTGAGCCTGTTGCTGCTGTTGCTGCTGCTACTGCTGAGGTTGATTACGCTGAGGACACATGTTGGCTAAATGATTAAGATCACCACACTTGAAGCATGCTCGCACAGGAGCAGCTTGAGGTTGAACCTGGTTAGGAGCAAGGTTGGCAACGATAGCTTGATTATGGTTGTTTTGAGGTTGAGGGATGTTGCGGCATCGGTCGGCAAAATGACCATATCTATGACAGCTGGCGCATTTGCGACACGATGTGTTGGTAGGATGATGGTACAAACGTGTAGTACACTGGGGATGAGATCCAGTGTAGGCTCATTTTGGTAGTTCGGTGTTTGTGGGGGTAACGACGGCTACTGTTTGTAAAGCTACAGGGTTCGACGGAGAGACGATCACACAATTTTGGCTTGAAGCATTCCGCTTCTTCCCTCAGTTTTTCTTAGAAGGTTGAGAGGATGAAGGTTCAACAGCGGCGGTATCGGTTGTTGCTTGGTGAGCACTCTTTATTGCAACCTTGTCATAGGTTCCATGAAGAACGCAATTGTTGTTAAGTTCGGTGGCTATACTAAAGGCATCTTCGATGGTTTTAGGACAAGTGGAGGCAACGTGGTTGATCAAAGAGGGTGCAAGACAACGGATAAACTTGGCTATGGACTTGGGAACGGTGTCAACTTGTCTAGGACAGAAGACACTTAGTTGCTTAAAACGAGTAATCAGACCATCAATGTCGCTCCCCTTTTGTGTTAGGTACCAGAACTCGTTCTCCAACTTTTGGAGTTCATGGGGAGGGCATAATTGGTCCTTCATGAGTTGTTTAAGCTCATCCCAAGGTAATGCATGTGCAACATCATTTCCTCTCTTGTTGCGTTCGGTGGTCCACCACTCGAGTGCCCTCGAGCGGAAAACTCCAGTCGCGTTCAAGGTTCATAGTTCATCAAGACAACTACTTTGCAAGAAAGTAAGCTCAATCGCGTTAAACCAATTCATCATGGCGGTAGCGCCATCTTTGCCAGTAAACTCCAAGGGTTTACAAGCCATAAATTGCTTGAATTGGAAGGTCGTTTTGGGTGTTTCCACTTTCGAATCAACGGAACCATGTGGAGAGTAGAGGTTAGGCTTAAGCTTGCTCATAATGTCGGGTATGACCTTAGCCATTTGCTTGGCCATAATTTCATACAATCCTTTTTCGACATCGTGTCGGAGTTAGCGGTGGATGTCGACCCTTTCTTTGATTTGGAGTCGGAGGTGGATTCCTTCTTGCTTTTCTTTGTCAATTTCTTCGACACGGCGTTGGACGACATCTAAGAATTGAAAGAGAAGGAACGGATGAGACTTTATCATAAATTGAAAATAAGTTTTGCATGTATAAGCATGTAAGCATGATGTATCACTTATAGTTCACATAATTAGCATGAGTTCAACAAGCATTTACAAAGCATAAACACGTATGAATGCGTAAAAGAGTATAAATTTAGTTTGTTCATGAGAATTATTATTGTTTTTGATTGCGCGAGACGTGCGAATTGTGTAACGGTTTTGAAATGAACGAGGTAACAAGTATAAAATCACATATAAATTGAATCACATAAAAGAGAGGCTCATAAAACATAGGATTGTTTTGGGTTTAGAAACATCGACTATTCCAAAGTGAATCGAAAGTCCTTTCAAATTAGAGAAACGTGCTTTGTGTTGGTCCCTCGTAAAGGATCTGTTCGTCAGGAACTTAGGTGAACCGACCTCAATCAATGTGCGGAATCCATATGATTAAGTCACAGATGTACGACAAAGTATTCAACGTTTAATCCGGTCTGATCTTTCTATTCAACTGTTATGAAAGTACAAGAGCGCCTGTAGAAGTCAGATTTGACACAGTTCTCCCCAAAGTGACAAGAGTTCTAAATGACATACCCGGATGGGGTATTTATAGGCAACTCAGGATGATACTAAGCGTTGTCCGATCGGATGACATGGCTGCTGTCCGATTGGCTGACAATGCTGTCCGATCGGACTGCCGTCCGATCGGATGACACAAGTCAACAATTGTCAACACTTTTACTATTCAATCCCATATCCTGAGTTGTCATACTACGTACATACATACATACATAAACATAATTGTTCTCAAAAGACATAAACATACAAAATATGACTAAATGCTAACGGAAGCTACAGACGTATGAACAAACAGACTCCCCCTCGGATGTAGCTGCAGTTCCTTCCAGCATAGTATTCAATTCTTCCTGTTCCACCTTCGTTCTCGCGCTTTCTGTCTTCTCTTTTCAGCTTTTTCCTCTAACATTCTTCTCCTTATATGTCTTCCTTCTTCGATCCACCATTTTCTATAAACCGGATCACCATCACGCTTCCGATCCCATTTGGGAATCTTGTTCTCCTCTTTCTCGATTGGCGTTTGATCCGATGGTATCGATTTTCCCAACTTGCGCTTGCCAAGCTCAGCTGCCCTTTCAGAAATAGCCTTTGATCTTTGTTCTCGTTTGTACTTTTTCAGGAACTCATCAATCTCAAGATCTCTCCATTTCGTCTTCCAATATCTTCCTGAGTTGATGTCTTGGGCAAAGCACACATCCACGACTGTTTGATACTGCATTGCTTGTTCTCTGTCTCTTCTTTCATAAGCAATCTTGTTGTACAACAAGCAATCGATATCTTTCTTCGAACAGTTAACAAGCCACATTGGATCAAGAATGCTGATTCTTCGAGACTTTCCTGTGGACTTGTCGCACAGTGAGATTACCGCCTCAGCCGTCATTTCATTGTACAGCCAGCCTTCAAATAGATCATGGAAATCTTGCTTAATAGCTCTGAGAGGCATATTCTTCAAACATCTTGGAGGCTTGATATCTAACGTTATATCTTTCTCTCCATTCTCCAACATTGTGACAATTTGCTTTGGTCTTTGAGGCTTCCAGTCAGGATATCCAACCTTAGCCTGCTGTTTTATGTAATCCCACAAATGTTGGTCATGTACTTTCACATCCAGACCATGATAAAATTGCTTTATATTCTTTGTCTGCACCAGCTCATCTACATCCCACCACGGAAGGGTTTTGATGTCTGCCAAAAACTCAAAATACTGAACACCCTGTTCCCGTCTGATGGCGTAGACCTGTAGATCTTCCAGATAACCCCACGACAAAATATCACCCCATGAGATCTCTTTGCTATGAGTGAAGTACTGAAGTGCCCTAAGAGTCTTTCTCTCTTTCGGCATTACTTTGAACCACTTTTTCCTTTCTTCAACTAATCTTTCTCTTGGGATGGTTTCTGGATCACCTTCAGTAGAAACTTTTTCCACAATTTTTCTTCTGATCTCATCTTCATTTCGATCCTTGAACATTTCTGCCAATGATGGAAATGTCTCATCTACTCCAGAATAGTGAAAATCGGTTTCTTCATCGGATGAATCTGAAGCATCTTCAACAATAATAGATCATTGTAGTGATCAGCTTCCTGAGCATACCTCGGCTCAAATACATCTTCAGAAGACTGAGGTATCTCATCTTCAATGTCGAACTTAAATTTTCCATCATTCAAACCCAGTTCCTCCAACATTTCTGCTCTTGATCTCCAAACCTCGAGCTCCCCTTCATGTTGATCATGTAAGTAAATAATAGTTGGATTTGTGAGGAGTACCTGGTCAACGTGCTGTTTTCCCGATGTGGAGGCTTTTTGCTGATCATCATCTTCTTGTTCGTTTATCTGATCATTCAGAAAATCTTCAATATTTTGCTCAACATTAGGATTCTCAACCAGCAATCCCGATGCACCCTGATCATTATCATCATTTCCCTTATCATCATTTTCATCTTTATCATCTTTCCCATCTTTCTTATCAGACTTATCATCTTCATCTTCTTCTTCATCTTCATCACCAAGGATTTCCAAATCAGAATCACTATCCACAATTTCTCCACGAGCCCTCTTTGCCTCTTTTTACCTTTCTTCAATTTTGACTTGCCGAACAATCTCTTTGATGCTGTAAGGTACTGAAGAAGCTTTACCAATAAGAATGAAATCCGGAGTCTCTTCTTCTACTTCTTCTTCGTCTTTCCATCTCAACAACAACATTTCTCTCGCCTTTCTTTTCTTTTGAATATCATAAACTCTGTGAAGAATATCATTAAGATCAAGAGATTCAGAAGACTCACCAACTAGCACGAATCCCAGAGGATCTGCTTCAGCTTAAGTCATTTCAACATCAGTTTGACATGAAGACCCACCAGCTTCTTGAGTTTCCTCAATAACACTTTTGTTCTTTTGTGTGGCTTCTTCAGCTAGTCGCCTTTCTCTTTCAATTCTCCGTTCTTCAGCTCTTTTAACTTCAAGATCATTGAAAGCAGCATGAACATCGATTTTCAGGTAACTTTCCATGACCGCATATAGCATATTAAGCTGATTGTCTTTCATCACTTTATCAGCTTTCATTGCTTCCATTTCTAACTTCATCACCTTCATTTTGCTCGATGAAGCTTCACTCATTTCACTTAGAAGCTGGTTCAGAGTTTGATTCACATCTTGCAGATTCTTTATCTTCACATTCAATGTACCAATCTCTGCTGTCAGGAATTACTCCAGCTTGAACAGCTTTACGCCTTGCTCTTTGTTTCTTTAGTTTATCAGGTACATAGGTAGAGTCTTCTTCATCTGATGCTTTCTACTTCTTTGTAGGCTTTTTCTTCAGTTTTGCCTTTCCATGACCAAGTGTAGTTGGGTCGAGCTCTGACTCTGACTCAGTAGCCTCAGAATCATCTTCACTAGAATCATCCTGAGCCTCACCTTCTGGCTCAGTAGCTTTGGCGCTTTCACCTTGAGCACTTGAACTTTTATCTTTCTGGGCAGCACCTGCAGCTTCATTGAGCTGAATGAATTGTTCCAATGTAACCTTTGTCAGATCAATTGCATCTTGTGGAATGCTTGAAGGATCTATCACTGTTTCATCCTCCAATCTTTGCTGTGGCTTTACAGAAGGCCCTGCAAAACAAGCATTAAGAAAGACATTAGAAACATATAACAGTTTTAAAATTCTAACTGCCTTATGACTCCCCTTTCACTATACCCTTTACTACAAACTTCGGAATAGAAACTGCAGGGGACGTCTTTGGTGTTCTCTTTCTCTTTCCTTCTCTTGCAAACCACCATTTGGTTTTCTTTTCAACCAACAACCTCATCTTCTCATCCTCGTTATCCGAATCACTCTTTTCATGTCTCCATTTATCATCCTCTGGAGCAACATATGCTGGCCTGCTGATTCTACATATCATTCCCTTAACTCTTTCATCAGTTCCTTTAGTCAGTCTAGTGATAGTATCAGGTGTCATGTTTCTCAAACCCAAAATATCACTATTATTCTTTGGAATATCCTTGAACTGATCATTGATCATCATCATGATGAAACGAGGATACATGATATATGTTTCATCTCCAGCTTTGATATTTTCTTTCATGTATTCAAAAATTACTTGTGAAACGTTGTAAGGTCTATTCAGTACCAGACATGCGATTGTGTTCATGATGTAATCAGATGCTTTGTCGTATGCTCATTTCCTATGAGATAGAGCATGTATCACACAGTGAATCATGAACCTATAAGCACTAGAGAACATCGTTTTTATCATCTTTCCATTGACACTCCCTGTGAATCCCATTCTGCACCATAATCCTTTAGCTAGACATTCGGGAATGATAGTCAGATCATTGTCACTATCACTTAAGTCTAACACTCATCTAAGATCCTCAACATTAAACTTCATCTCCAGATCCACATCCTTTCCATTCTCATCCTTCTTTCTTACAACAGAATAAATTGTCTTATCAGATTCTTCGTATCTAGCTGCATTCCAGAAAGTTCTCACATGAGATTCATACACAACGGTTTTATCAGTTAGTGCTTTCCCAATCTTGTTCTCTCTTAAAAACTTAGCTATCTCTTCAACCACAGTTTTCTCTGTATTTGTTGTATCTAGAAAGCAATAGACGTTATGACCCTTGTCCCAGTCTTTTCCTTTTCCCTGCGAAAATATTCATTTTAAATCATTATGCACAAGGTTCGGGACATAAAGAGAGATGATGAAAATTTTTGAAGAATTCAAAAATTTTTCTAACACTTGGGATACTCTCTATGTGATAGAACTGATGGATCGGATGGTTGTCCGATCGGATGACATTGCTGTCCGATTGGATGGCCTATTTTGTGTAGACATGAAACAATTTAAGAACTTTTGTCCTTTAGTTGCTGTCCGATCGGATAGCAAAAGCTGTCCGAATGGATTGCAACTTTGCACGGATTTCAACACATGACCACATGAAAGGAGGGCTGTTCGATCGGATGACAAGGCTGTCCGAACGAATTGCCACTTTAGATGAAGGATTTTGTCATTTAGTGGCTGTCCGATCGGATTGCATATGCTGTCCGTTCGGATTGTCACTTGTCATGTATTGAAATGTTTTGTCTTATAGTGGCTGTCCGATCGGATGGCAGATGCTGTCCGTTCGGATTGCCACTTCGCATGAGAGCACAAATTCAAGATAGGGATGTGAATAAGATGGCTGTCTGAGCGGATTGCAATGCTGTTCGAACGGTTTGCAATGCTGACCGAATGATTTGCAAATGCTGACCGAACGAATTACCATCCTACTCATGGCATGATTGAAAGACAAAGACACATTGCATCAAAACATTCTTAATAGTTTAGGCACAGATTTCTAGACACAAACACTTAGAAATTTATCAAAACATCATGTATAGAGTTAGGTGGTCGCCCGATCGAACTGCTGTCTGATCGGTCAGCACCTCATTTCAAGAACATTCAAGACCAAACATGAACATGAAAATTTTCTCAGTCAAATCATCAAATTGAACATAGATCTATGTAGAGAATCTAATTGCCGATCAAAAGCCTATGTTCATTATGTTCTAACTCGGCATATATAGAGACTAATTTGACATTTAAAGCACCGACTGCCGACATGTTCTAATCAATAAATCTACACATTTAAACATGTTATTTCACAAATTAAACCGGTAAATCTGTAGATCTAACCCTTGTGATCAAAACCTCATGCTTGAATTTTATCAAAACAGCCTAAAACTTCCTAGATCTAATGATAAAGTGACCGACAGATGACGTAATCGAACAAGAACACTCAATAATCAACATGTTTTAACAGATTTGAGCATGAAAAACGTACCTTTGCCATTATGAACGATGAGCAAACCAGCGATCTAATGTGCTTGTGCAAAGAGAATCAAATGAATCAACGATCAGATGAAAGATTGAGAGAGAGAGTAGAACAGTCGGTCGAACGACTAAAGGTTTGACTGTCCCATTGACCCTCTTATTTATAGTGTGTTTGAATCGAATTGCTGTCCGATCGAACAGCTGTTCGATCCGATTGCTGCCCGAGTCAAGTACTCTTTTCATTTGTTTGATCTTTTGACCGTTTGACTTTTTGATGTTCTTATCAGTTTCAAGAATCCACTTAAGTATCCATGTCCAAGTTAATGACCCCGGGTACTTAATTTGCCTACCAAGTCCAACTTAATGACCTTGGTTGACCCGAAGTAAAGCACACTGACGTTTTGTTTATTTCAAACATTTTTCTGAAAATTACAAGTTTCAACTTAATGAACTTGTTTTGACTTTTCATTTTCACCGGTTTAACATGATAAGCTCCCAACTCATCTGTCCAGCTCAGAAACTTCCTGCATCTGCCTCAAACTGCGAGTTTGAAGATCAGCTTTCCGCTTTGGTTTGTCGATAAAACAAAGCAGAAATGTAAATTCTTTTTGGATTTTAAAAAGTTTCTAGACTAGAAAGCTATGAAATCTTTTTGGAAATTTTTGTATGTTAAATAGGAATGAAATGCAGTAAATGTAAACTATTTACAAACATATTTTTGGTGAGCGTGTTAGGGAATCATATCAGCTACCGACAAGCTACAAGTACCGTTAAGCTTTGATTTCATACTCAGAATTAAAGAATTCGCTTAGATTGCCGATATACTGATCCACTTAAGTTTTTACACAAATTTCAATCTGTTCAGGATACGAATTAGTGTTTTAGAGACTTAGCTTATACGCGTGTACCACCTCAGAATATACTCTCGTATCCAGACTACTATATTCAGTCTTACAGGTGAGTGCACACTAATGATATCTGTAAGGGGTTAATGCGAGGCCATGAGAGCTCAGGCTATTGCTTCCGCAAAATCAGAGAGATGATGGCTCGCCTTTAGGTGTCACACCCCCAAAATCCACACGCGGAGTATCACCGCTTGGAGGCGTGACTGACCAGGATTAAGCCACCAATCATATTGAACATAACAAGTAATAAGTAAAATTCAACCACGCAATATGAAAGGTGTTTCAAATAAAAAACGTAGTTAAGTGTTTAGCGGAAGCATAATTGTAAAACCCAACGTAAGTATTAAGTTTGAAATGTCATAAACGTTTAACAAGAAGTCGAACCCTTGCTGGAGGTTCCATCCCACTTTCGTTTATTGTCACTAGGAATAGCAGAAGTAGTAGTAGCAGTAGCACCAATACGTTTAGGCAGCTTGTTCTGTTCCACTGCCTGGTCTGTGAGACGATGTTCAAGACGAGTAACATCCTGGATGGTAGCAAGGTTGGCAGAAGTCATATGACTCTGAATCTCTAGTACTAAGCCTTTGAGGTATAGCTCAATGCGTTTGATGGGAGGATCCACCATAGTTGGACATAACACTGCCAGTTCGTTAGATCGCTTCGTATACGCCTCTATCTCTGACCCCGTCATCTTCAAGTTAAAGAATTCCACTTCCAGTTTGTGGATGTCATCACAGTTACAGTATTCACGTTTGATCAGTTCCTTAAAATCATTCCATGGGGTGGCATTAGCAGCCACCAGCCCCAGCATCTGAACTTGCGCGTTCCACCAAGTTAGCGCAGTGCCTTCGAGAGTACCAGTGGCGTACTTCACCCTATGAGCCTCAGGGCATTCACACATCTCGAAGACAGACTCGAGCTTTTCAAACCAATGGAGGAGTCCAATGGCTCCTTCAGTGCCACTGAAAGTATTAGGACGACAGTCCATGAACGTCTTGAATATGCATACAGGTGGTTGAGCGTTCTGACCTTGTTGCGCGAGGAAGAAAAGACTAGGTTAAGCGCAAGAGTTGGGTCATGAGAGTAGGATCTAACATCCTAGGATAAGTTCGGAATAGCAGGTTATACCTCCTGCTTGAGCGGCTGCGAGTGCTGCCGTAACTTGTTCGTTGATAAGAGCCGTCAACTGGGCTTGAGTTAGGTTCACACGTACACTCATGATCTTCACATCGAAGGGAATATGAGTGAGAAAGGTTCGCGAAAGTGCGATGACAGAAGAGAGTAAGCACACATGTGTTTTCAATCAATAGTTGTTACGTTTATCTAAGCATACCATGAGCAAAGTTCTATGTAACTAACAAGTAGGCAATAAAACATAAACCATATCACTTAGAATGTCGAGTCTTGCACGTGGAGCGAAGCGTCGTTGTGGATCGTTGAGCACTGTTCAGGTTATAGTCTGGTTTTAACAAAAACTTTTTACCTTATTAAAACCAAGTTCACTATAACCAATGGCTCTGATACCAATCTGTCACACCCCCAAAATCCACACGCGGAGTATCACCGCTTGGAGGCGTGACTGACCAGGATCAAGCCACCAATCATATTGAACATAACAAGTAATAAGTAAAATTCAACCACGCAATATGAAAGGTGTTTCAAATCAAAAACGTAGTTAAGTGTTTAGCGGAAGCATAATTGTAAAACCCAACGTAAGTATTAAGTTTGAAATGTCATAAACATTTAACATGGCGTCCATGATCCATGTCCCACAACGACTGTGCCTCCCCGTGCAAGCTCCATGAGTACCTAACGACCTGCAAGGCATGTAACAACGAGTCAACAACAAAGTTGAGTGAGTTCACAGTTGGTTGTTTAGTTATAGTATTCGTTCGTAAATCATTTGTTCGCTTGTACCATGTATCGTATTAATTCGTATCGCGGTCTCCCAGACATGTGTGCGAAGGTTAGTGGGGGTTTCCCATGTATCCTAGACTAGTTGTATTTGTATTTGTATCGCGGTCTCCCAGACATGTTTGCGAAGATTAGTATTCGTATCGCGGTCTCACAGACATGTTTGCGAAGATTAGCATTTGTATCGCGGTCTCACAGACATGTGTGCAAAGATTAGTGGGGGCTTCCCGTGTTTTACTAGTCTAGCTGTATCTATAGGTGTCCTACACCTAACGAGGTCAGTGGTACGTATTTCAGTAGTGATGTAAGTACAAGTAATCATTCAATCCCATTCCCAACCCCGGGAATCCCATGCCTTGGTAAGAGTGTGAACTCACCTTGGTTTGCTCGGTATGCTAAATTACTTGTATTATCGTTGGACACCCCAAACCCTAATATGGTTCCAATGACAATCAGTTTCGTTTATATAGAATTCACTTATTCGTCATATATTTTCCACATGTGATAGGCAAGTACGGTACACATTTATCATACAAGTTATAACAAGCATTCGGATTATATGTATTAATACAAACCCATATATCATCATGCAAGTAACAATAATAAATCACAACAATTAATAATCACTTTGGTTACCGAAATCTTGTATCAAAATCACATAAGACCCGACATGACTCTGCGACCCATGATTAATCCCACATAAAGCCCAGCCATAACACTTAACCCGCCCCCTTTATCTATATGCGCAGCCCGCTTAATCATCAGCCCAACAGATTTTGATGTATATGAGGCCCAACTATTTCCCACCAAGGTGTTTCAGATTAAAAGAACATGCCCTACAAAAGGACTACACGATTCCATTTGTTTAATTAATATTATCATTGCTTTCTGCCTTCATCACATGGACTACTCCACTTATAGCCTACACTTATAGCCTACCCGATTGGACCACAAGTTAATGGGTCGCTTACTTTTAAATCTTGGCACTTAAATCAATTAATGTTAACCTCATTGGGCCGCCAAACTATTGTTGTGTTACACATGATTGGACCGAATAAACACATGGACTCACATGGCATGGATCATACAATCATTGACTAATTCACATAATGGCCGACAACTACAATTCTAGTCTCAACCCTATTGGGCCGCAATTAACAATAAGGTCACATGCAAGCAGAATATTATGGCACATGCACAGTTATTATATGATAACATTCAATACCCAGAATCACATGCCCATAATTTATACATAGCCCATTCTTTATTAAATCCCTTTGAATAAAATCAATAGATAAACCAATCATCCCATGTAATACATAAAATGGTGCGGCCCAATCAGATGTGTATGATTTGTGGTGTTATTCAAACATTGAGTGCATCAATTTGAGTGATACCACATTGTTGACGGCAACCATACACCAAAACCATGTGATATAACAATCATTAGTTCTAGCAAAACCCTAAGATATACTCATTATCCTACATACACACAACTCGAACAACAATAATCATTCTAACAGTCACATCATGTTATAGCATCAGCGATTACATCAACAACATTCATCGGCCAAATAAGCACATATCAATCAACCGGCAATTTTGGGTGACATAAAATCATTCAAAGGCACAACCAATAACATAAAACACAAACATTATCATTAGCATATATATATCACTTGCTAATAAAATCTCATACTGAAACAGTCACGTAAAAGTTAACATGAATATGCATAACTAACCGAAAGACAAGGATGCTAATCCCCACGGTGTGTAAAGCTTGGCACAAAGAGGAGGGAAGGACTTCGATTTGAGGGCTGTTGACAGGTTGTTCGAGAGGGGTGGGGAGGAGATTAGGGTTTGCAACTAGCATACGGTTGGGGGATTATGGGATATTACGTATACATAAGGGATAAGTGGGCTCAAGAGGGGTGTGGGCTCGGATTACATCTAAAGTGATGTGGGCCGAACAGAACAGTCTATGCATGGGCCGAATAATTAATCACCACCTTCAGTGGGTTGGATTACAAGTGTTATGAGTGGGTTCCATGTTTGTTGTTTTTAATTTCACAACCACAATATTAATACAACACATTATTAACATACATGATTATATTGCACATCAGTATATAAAACACACTTTGCAAATAAGTACTAGGTTTAATCGAGTAGAGACCTTGAAAACACGGGTTGTCACATTAGGTGGGTCCCCCTTGGGGATCTTCTTTTCAACAGCACATGATTAGCATTTTTCAATGTTTCATCATTTTTTATGTTGAGGGTGAGCTTTAAGAATAAAGTAGTGCAGAGTATTATACGAGGACTAGGCTATTGCTCCCGTAAAATCAGAAGTCCTGGAATAATACCCCAGATATCATCACGTACAAAGACCTAGTATGTCAGAAATAGAGCGTTTCAAACAGGATTTCAGGGGTTACCTATATATCCGAGAGATGTTCCCTGTCACACCCCCAAAATCCACCTGCGGAGTTCCACCGCTTGGAGGCGTGACTGACCAGGATCCAGCCACCAATCATATTGAACAAGCATATAAGTAGTTATAAAATCCAACCAATACAATTGGTGTTCTAACAAAACATAGTTAAGTTGCAAGCGGAAGCATAAGTCTTAAATCATAACATGAGTTTAATTGTTTCAAAGTTTAACATGACACACAGTCGTCCATGTCCCACAACGATCCTCCTCCATGCAAGCTCCAGCTAAGAATCTAAGGACCTGCAAAGCATGTAGTAACGAGTCAACAACAAGTTGAGTGAGTTCACGGTTGGGTGTTCGTTTTACATTGTTTCGAAAACAGTTTCCTTTATCTGGCATCCTGCCGTGGGGGTTACCCCATAGTTAAAAACGTGACTTGTTTATTCCCAATTATTCTGGCAATCCAGCCGTGGGGGCTACCCCGTGTTAGTTATCTGGCATTTCGGCCGTGGGGGCTACCCCATGTATATACTAGACTCGTTACCATATCGACTGCTGACTGTAGTCATGTTTATGTGCCCTGAACTGTCAATGTCTATCATCATTGACGTGCCAGTAGTCCATTAGTTCACGCCCGTCCTCTGCGGCACGGTGTGAGGTTTGTCAAACCTAAATAGCGCTATCTAACTAATGACCCGCTCGCCATTGGCCTCGGCGATTAAGTCGATACAAAGATGAGGGACTTCGTGATAGAGTTTTGGTCTAGTACGAGTTATCTGTCCGTGAGGACGAGGAATTACATTCCTGAACCTTTGCTGTCCTACCCAAGGAGGACGAGGAACCCAGTTCCTTAACCCCAATTCCCGACCCCTGGGAATCCCATGCTTTGTAGAGGGTGTGAACTCACCTTGGTTTGCTCGGTAGAAACACAGAAAGGTCAAACAAGCAATGTTGTGGCTACTCACGTCCTATCATAGTTGTATCATACAAGTCAGGTTCCAACCATGTATTGCACGTATGTTCTACACGTATGCTAGCACGTTGCATGCAAGTTCATCTATAGCAGCCCAAATAATCGTTCATAAACAACAGTACGTATGAGGTCCGTGTAGTAGGCCCAAAGGTCCGGCCCAAACAATTAAGTCCGAAATGAGGTGCAAGCCCAAACAGCGAGTATCCGTGTATAGTCTCGAGTCGCAACTAGGTGTTTGCGACTCGCAACCGGAGTCGCAACCATGGTTTCGGTTCATGCTGTCTTGGTTACGAGTCGCAACCGGACTCGCAACAATGGTTTCGAGTCACAAAGTTGGTGTGCTGATCATGTGTGGTTTCGAGTCGCAACCAGGTGTTTGCGACTCGCAATCTGTGTCGCAACCGGGAGATTTCGACTCATCGTGCATGGTTTCGAGTCGCAACTGATGGTTTCGAGTGGACATAAGCTGATTCGGAACAGTGTACTATCCAATGAGAATTTGATTTCATGAAACAGTCTGTACTACTCTCATAAACATGTTTATTTGTCTAGCAATTTCCTAAAATGGATCAAACAATCAGATTTCAAATATTCAACCATGTTCATATGATATTCAACAAGTTCTTCATGTGTTCATCATGTTCATCAAATATTCCTATGAACTTTAACCAACAAGAAAATCATAATCAACAACTTATCAACACCAACATGTACCCTATGATATCAGCATAATGAATCATCCTAATCATGCACATTCCACAGCCGATTACATGTATTCGGTTTCTATTCATCAATCATTTCAACTTATATCAACACACTAACATATAATCATCATCAACCGAATGTAAACACATAACATAGAACATTTATGCATCGATTTCTTGAACACTAACTCAACATCATCAAACATCATTCAATATATCCGAGGTCAAGACATGTTTAACCGATTATCCATAACATACACATCCGGTTCACAACCATCATCAAGCATACAACTTCACTAGTTAAATCCTACCACTCATGCCATCATTTAACAACAACAAACATCATAAAAATCACTAACCGATTGTGAGGTGGTGCCGAGTTGGTAAGGAAGATGAGTGTCCGAGTGATGATGATGAGCTTAGTCGGGTCTCCTTGTGGTCACCGGTTTGGATCCGAGATGAAGGAGGAGAGTGTGGTGCTTGGTGTCTAGGGTTTTAGTGAGAGAATGGAGAGTGTGTGTGTAGAGGAGAGTATGAGTGTTATCAAGAATGGCAACATGTCTAACTATCAAGTTTATATATCCGCTCTTAGTAATGCACCCTAGTGGGCTCTCGGATAGGCTAAGTGTGTGTGTGTGGCCCAACCGGCCCAATGTTGCATCGTTCACTCGAGACCACATGGTCTCGAGTCGGGTTCGTGTTGTCTCGGTTCATATACATTCTCGCATACATACACACAAGCATACATGTAACATAACACATAATCATACAAAAGGTTCACTTATCATTCATTAAATCATCATTTTAGTTAGTCACTTAGTGTTCAAACGTACAACGAAAGGTTCTAAATTTCGAGTTGTCACATCATCCCCAAGTTTAAAGAAATTTCGTCCCGAAATTTGGTAGGCACTCACTGAGGAAGCTAGTTAAGTTGTATGGTTTTCCCGGTTTTCCTGGGGTGTCACATCCACCCCCCGTTGATCTGGAATTTCGTCCCGAAATTCCGTAGCTTCGGCCTCAGTAGTGGGTGTACTGTTTGCGAACAGTTGGGGATATTTTTGTTTCATCTGATCTTCGCGCTCCCAGGTGAACTCTGGGCCGCGACGTGAGTTCCAACGAACTCGAACGAGAGGTATTCTAGTGCTCTTGAGGACCTTAACATCCCGGTCCGTGATCTCGACTGGTTCCTCGACGAATCGTAACTGCTCGTCGATCGTGAGTTCCTTCAAAGGAACTACGTGGGTCTCATCTGACGGACACTTCTTCAGATTCGACACATGAAAAACGTTGTGAACTGCACCGAGTTCTGCTGGTAAGTTTAGTCTGTAGGCCACCCTGCCTATTTTCTCAATGACCTCGAAAGGTCCAACGTATCGTGGGTTGAGTTTACCGCGTTTACCAAAACGAACCACACCCCTCCAGGGTGAAACTTTGAGTAGTACCCGCTCCCCAACCTGGAGCTCAAGTGGTTTCCTGCCCATGTCGGCGTAAACTTTCTGACGTTCGCGAGCGGCCGTCATGCGTTTTCGTATTTGAGCGATCTGCTCGGTTGTATCTACCACATATTCTGGACCAGTGATCTGACTATCTCCCACCTCTGCCCAGCAAAGAGGAGACTGGCATTTACGTCCGTACAATGCCTCAAACGGAGCAGCTCCAATGCTGGTGTGGTAGCTGTTATTGTACGAGAATTCCACAAGTGGCAGATGCCTTTCCCAGCGGTTGCCAAAGTCGATTACACATGCACGAAGCATGTCTTCTAAGGTTTGAATAGTGCGCTCGGACTGCCCGTCCGTCTGAGGGTGGTATGCTGTGCTCATGTCTAATCGTGAGCCGAAGGATTTGTGCATTGCTTGCCACAGCTCGGAAGTAAAACGTGCATCTTGATCCGAGATAATGGAAGTGGGCACCCCGTGCCTCGAAACAATTTCCTTGATGTATATTTCTGCAAGAGTGGAGAACTTATCCGTCTCCTTGATAGCCAAGAAGTGTGTAGATTTTGTGAGTCGATCCACGATCACCCAAATAGTATCGTTCCCACGCTGGGATCTAGGTAGGCCAGTGACAAAATCCATGGAAATTTGCTCCCATTTCCATTGAGGTATCTCTGGTTGTTGGAGTAGGCCTGAGGGTTTCTGGTATTCCGACTTGACTCTCGCACAAGTCAAACACTTGCTGACGTAGGTTGCTATGTGGGCCTTCATGCTAGGCCACCAATACGTAGTTTTGATGTCGTGGTACATTTTATCCGATCCAGGATGTACCGAGTAGCGAGACTTGTGTGCTTCGTCCATCACAAGCTCTCGTAGGTTGCCATAAAGTGGGACCCAAACGCGTCCCGTCACGTAGTAAGCACCGTCTTCCTTCTGTTCTAATCGTTGCCTTGATCCGCGTAGGGCTTCAGCCCTGACGTTTTCTGGTTTCAGTGCTTCTATCTGAGCAGCTCGTATCTGGGAAGGAAGACTAGAATGGATCGTGAGCTGTAAAGCTCGCACGCGCTTAGGCGCAGTGTCCTTTCGACTAAGGGCGTCAGCCACAACATTGGCTTTGCCCGGGTGGTATCTGATTGAGCACTCGTAGTCATTCAGTAGCTCGACCCATCGTCATTGTCGCATATTTAGTTCTTTCTGTTTGAAGATATGCTCGAGGCTCCTGTGGTCAGTGTAGATTGCGCACTGGGTACCATACAGGTAATGCCGCCATAACTTAAGTGCAAAAACAACAGCTCCCAGCTCTAAGTCGTGCGTAGTGTAGTTCCTTTCGTGAACTTTGAGTTGGCGTGAAGCGTAGGCTATAACTTTGTCTCGTTGCATCAACACGCAACCAAGACCCTGAATTGATGCGTCGCAGTAAACCACAAAATCGTCTGTGCCTTCCGGCAAGGAAAGGATAGGTGCGCTACAAAGTCTATCCTTTAGGTGCTGAAATGCCAACTCCTGTGCGTTTCCCCAGCGATAAACAACGCCCTTCTGCGTTAGTGAGGTGAGGGGCTGTGCAATCTTAGAAAAATCCTTTATGAATCTCCGGTAGTATCCCGCCAAAGCCAAGAATTGGCGAATTTCCTTTGGTGTACGAGGTGCAGGCCAGTTCTTAATCGAGTCTATCTTGGATGGATCAACATGAATCCCATCCTCGTTTACCACGTGGCCTAGGAAATGGACTTCTCGAAGCCAGAAGTCGCATTTCGAGAACTTTGCATAAAGCTGTTCTGTTCGAAGGAGTTCCAAAATAAGTCGCAGATGCTGCTCGTGTTCCTCCCGACTCTTGGAATAGATCAGGATGTCGTCAATGAAGACTATGACGAACTTGTCCAGGTAAGGCTTGCACACTCGGTTCATCAAGTCCATGAAAACCGCAGGTGCGTTCGTCATCCCGAAAGGCATGACCAAAAACTCATAGTGCCCGTATCGAGTTCTGAAAGCTGTTTTGGAGACGTCCTCTTCCCGGACTCTCAGCTGGTGATAACCCGATCTCAAATCGATCTTCGAATAGTAGCTCGACCCTTGCAGCTGGTCGAACAAGTCGTCGATACGCGGTAGGGGATAACGATTCTTCACTGTCACCTTGTTGAGTTCTCGGTAGTCTATGCACATTCTGAAAGTACCGTCTTTCTTCTTCACAAATAGCACCGGAGCTCCCCAGGGCGATGAGCTAGGACGAATAAAACCCTTATCCAGGAGCTCTTGTAGTTGCGTGGAGAGTTCCTTCAACTCTGATGGGGCTAAACGATAAGGTGCACGAGCGATAGGTGCAGCTCCAGGAGCTAGTTCGATCTGAAACTCGACTTGGCGATGAGGCGGAAGACCAGGTAATTCCTCAGGAAATACCTCTGGATAATCGCGTACAATTGGAAAATCTTCTATCTTCTTCTCTTTTTCTGAGGTGTCAGTAACGAGAGCCAAAATGGCAGTGTGGCCCTTTCGCAAGCACTTTTGGGCCTTAAGGAGAGAAATGACGTTCTCAACAGCACTCCTCTTGTCGCCATGAATCATGAGGGGTTCGCCATCGGGACCTGGAATACGGACAACCTTCTCGTTGCAAAGAATCTCTGCTCGGTGTTGGGATAACCAATCCATTCCAATGACAACGTCGAAACTACCCAAGACAATAGGAATGAGGTCGATAGAGAAGGTCTGGTCAGCGAGAATAAGTTTACAACCCTTGACTATGTGTGCGGCTTCTAAACTCTTACCATTTGCTAGCTCTACGGTGTGCTTGTTGTTCAAAGGGGTTGGAATACGCTTAAGCATTCGACTAACTTCTAGTGACACGTAGCTAGTATCGGCACCCGAATCAAATAAAACTGAAACATAAAAGTCGTCGAGAAGGAACTTACCCGCCACAACATTGGGGTCATTCCTTGCTTCACCTTGGCCGATCACGAACGCCCGCCCCCGGCTCCATTGTTGCTGTTGTCGCGTTTCTGCCTCATCTGCGGACAGTTCCTCTTAAGATGGCCTTCAGTTCCACAACGGAAACACCCCTTTTTGCCACCCTGCTGCTGCTGGTTTTGGTTTGTAGGATATGGGCTCCTACAATCTCTAGCCACATGTCCCGTCTTCTTGCACCGATGGCAACACGATTCCGCACATGACCCGGTGTGGTGTTGATGGCATTTGCGGCATTTCGACTTATTCCCAAGGTATCCCCCTTGAATTTGGTAGTCCAGCCCCTGCTGGACGAGTTTCCCGTGCGGGTCCTGTTGTATAGAGCTACATCCCTCGCCCTGGTGATCTCCCCAAACATGCTTGGTGTTAATAAGAGCTTTCGTATTGGAAGAGTTACGCTTGGGCAACTGGCCCTCTTCCACTGCCTGATCAGTGAGCTGGTGCGCCAAACGAACGACTTGTTGGATTGTGGAAAAGTTGGCCGCAACTACGGACCCTTGGATTTCTGGGGCTAAGCCTCTGAGGTATAGCTCGATTCGTCTAGAAATGGGTTGTGACAAGTTAGGACATAGGGCAGCCAAGTCGTTGGATCTTTTCGTGTACGCTTCGATCTCTGATCCTCCCATTTTCAAGCCAAAGTACTCTATTTCAAGTTTTAGGATGTCGTCCGGGTGACAGAATTCTTCCTTGATCAAATCCTTGAAGTCGCTCCAGGGGGTGGCATTCGCATCCGCTAATCCGAGCATCTGAACTTGTGTGTTCCACCAAGAATACGCTTTCCCTTGCAAGGTACCAACAGCGTACTCTACTCGTTTACTGGTAGGGCTTTCACTTTCTTCGAATGCAGATTCGATCCTGCGAATCCAGTGTAGGAGACCTATCGCTCCTTCGGTGCCACTAAAGGTACTAGGTCGACAGTCCATAAAAGTTTTAAAGGTGCACACAGGTGGCTGAGCGTGTTGACCTATTGTGGGTGAGAGAAAAGACAGAGTTTAACACAAAGGTTGGTTCACGAGAGTAGGACCCTAAAGATCCTAGAATGAGTTCGGACTGCAGGATATACCTCCTGCGTGTGCAGCTGCAAGTGCTGCGGCAACTCGTTCGTTGATCAAAGCCGTCAACTGGGCTTGTGTCAGGTTAACGCGTCCAGACATGATCTTCATACCAAGAAGAACGTGAGTGAGAGGGGTTCGCGAAAGTGCGATGATAGGATAGAGTAAGCACGCACGTGTTCAAGCAACAGTAGTTATACTAACCAAGCATACCATAAGCAATGTACCATGTAACTAACAAGTAGGCAATATATATACACAGATCATATTACCTAGAATGTCGAGCCTTGCATGTGGAGTGAAGCATCGTTGTGGACCGTTGAGCACTGTACAGGTTATAGTCTGGTTTTAACAAAAACGTTTTCCCCTTATTAAAACCAAGTTCTCTATAACCAATGGCTCTGATACCAATCTGTCACACCCCCAAAATCCACCTGCGGAGTTCCACCGCTTGGAGGCGTGACTGACCAGGATCCAGCCACCAATCATATTGAACAAGCATATAAGTAGTTATAAAATCCAACCAATACAATTGGTGTTCAAACAAAACATAGTTAAGTTGCAAGCGGAAGCATAAGTCTTAAATCATAACATGAGTTTAATTGTTTCAAAGTTTAACATGACACACAGTCGTCCATGTCCCACAACGATCCTCCTCCATGCAAGCTCCAGCTAAGAATCTAAGGACCTGCAAAGCATGTAGTAACGAGTCAACAACAAGTTGAGTGAGTTCACGGTTGGGTGTTCGTTTTACATTGTTTCGAAAACAGTTTCCTTTATCTGGCATCCTGCCGTGGGGGTTACCCCATAGTTAAAAACGTGACTTGTTTATTCCCAATTATTCTGGCAATCCAGCCGTGGGGGCTACCCCGTGTTAGTTATCTGGCATTTCGGCCGTGGGGGCTACCCCATGTATATACTAGACTCGTTACCATATCGACTGCTGACTGTAGTCATGTTTATGTGCCCTGAACTGTCAATGTCTATCATCATTGACGTGCCAGTAGTCCATTAGTTCACGCCCGTCCTCTGCGGCACGGTGTGAGGTTTGTCAAACCTAAATAGCGCTATCTAACTAATGACCCGCTCGCCATTGGCCTCGGCGATTAAGTCGATACAAAGATGAGGGACTTCGTGATAGAGTTTTGGTCTAGTACGAGTTATCTGTCCGTGAGGACGAGGAATTACATTCCTGAACCTTTGCTGTCCTACCCAAGGAGGACGAGGAACCCAGTTCCTTAACCCCAATTCCCGACCCCTGGGAATCCCATGCTTTGTAGAGGGTGTGAACTCACCTTGGTTTGCTCGGTAGAAACACAGAAAGGTCAAACAAGCAATGTTGTGGCTACTCACGTCCTATCATAGTTGTATCATACAAGTCAGGTTCCAACCATGTATTGCACGTATGTTCTACACGTATGCTAGCACGTTGCATGCAAGTTCATCTATAGCAGCCCAAATAATCGTTCATAAACAACAGTACGTATGAGGTCCGTGTAGTAGGCCCAAAGGTCCGGCCCAAACAATTAAGTCCGAAATGAGGTGCAAGCCCAAACAGCGAGTATCCGTGTATAGTCTCGAGTCGCAACTAGGTGTTTGCGACTCGCAACCGGAGTCGCAACCATGGTTTCGGTTCATGCTGTCTTGGTTACGAGTCGCAACCGGACTCGCAACAATGGTTTCGAGTCACAAAGTTGGTGTGCTGATCATGTGTGGTTTCGAGTCGCAACCAGGTGTTTGCGACTCGCAATCTGTGTCGCAACCGGGAGATTTCGACTCATCGTGCATGGTTTCGAGTCGCAACTGATGGTTTCGAGTGGACATAAGCTGATTCGGAACAGTGTACTATCCAATGAGAATTTGATTTCATGAAACAGTCTGTACTACTCTCATAAACATGTTTATTTGTCTAGCAATTTCCTAAAATGGATCAAACAATCAGATTTCAAATATTCAACCATGTTCATATGATATTCAACAAGTTCTTCATGTGTTCATCATGTTCATCAAATATTCCTATGAACTTTAACCAACAAGAAAATCATAATCAACAACTTATCAACACCAACATGTACCCTATGATATCAGCATAATGAATCATCCTAATCATGCACATTCCACAGCCGATTACATGTATTCGGTTTCTATTCATCAATCATTTCAACTTATATCAACACACTAACATATAATCATCATCAACCGAATGTAAACACATAACATAGAACATTTATGCATCGATTTCTTGAACACTAACTCAACATCATCAAACATCATTCAATATATCCGAGGTCAAGACATGTTTAACCGATTATCCATAACATACACATCCGGTTCACAACCATCATCAAGCATACAACTTCACTAGTTAAATCCTACCACTCATGCCATCATTTAACAACAACAAACATCATAAAAATCACTAACCGATTGTGAGGTGGTGCCGAGTTGGTAAGGAAGATGAGTGTCCGAGTGATGATGATGAGCTTAGTCGGGTCTCCTTGTGGTCACCGGTTTGGATCCGAGATGAAGGAGGAGAGTGTGGTGCTTGGTGTCTAGGGTTTTAGTGAGAGAATGGAGAGTGTGTGTGTAGAGGAGAGTATGAGTGTTATCAAGAATGGCAACATGTCTAACTATCAAGTTTATATATCCGCTCTTAGTAATGCACCCTAGTGGGCTCTCGGATAGGCTAAGTGTGTGTGTGTGGCCCAACCGGCCCAATGTTGCATCGTTCACTCGAGACCACATGGTCTCGAGTCGGGTTCGTGTTGTCTCGGTTCATATACATTCTCGCATACATACACACAAGCATACATGTAACATAACACATAATCATACAAAAGGTTCACTTATCATTCATTAAATCATCATTTTAGTTAGTCACTTAGTGTTCAAACGTACAACGAAAGGTTCTAAATTTCGAGTTGTCACATTCCCCACGTAAAAGCAAGTTGTGATTTTAGGTTTATATCCCGAACAAACTTACTAAATGTGTAAAAACCTATCGGCATATCATCAGCGAGACTGCTTAATGCTTTACAACTTTACATTTCTTTAGCGTACTGCAACCGTCTAGCAGAAAAATATAACCTATCTCCCCCTAAATACCAAAACAAGTAAAAAATCGACAAACCATTGCTGATTGCTTTTCAACATCATCTACAGTGTTACCTTCATCTACGCCAAGAATCCCCCCCCGCAACCGATAGTAACTTCATACCATTAAGTTTCAAAAGATATTGAAAACAAGTTTTGTCAAATGCTTTGGTATGTAAGTCAGCTTTTTGTTCATCGGTGTGGATTTTTTCTATTCGTATCAACTTCTTTTGAAACAGTCTCGAATGAAGTGATGATGAATTTCAATGTGTTTCGTTTTAGCGTGATGAACATGATTTTTTGTTATGTTTATAGCTGCCTCATTATCAACAAAGATAGGGGAGTTAAGAAATTGCAAACCGTAGTCTCGCATCTGTTGCTGGATCCACAGGATCTGAGAGCAGCAGCTTCTAGCAGATACATATTTAGCTTCACATGTGGATAAAGCGACAAAGGTCTGCTTCTTACATTGCCAGGTAACCAATCGTGGTCCGAAAAACTGGCACCCTACTGTTGTTGACTTAGCGTTCACTTTGCAGCATCCGAAATCGGAATCAAAATATCCCTCGAGCGTGAAATCGCGTTCTTTTGGATACCACAACCCCAGTGATGGAGTTCCTTTCAGGTAGCGTAATATCCTTTTCACAATTATCATATGCGAGGCTCTGGGGCTTGACTGAAACCTTGCTGCGAGGCAGGTTGGATACATAATATCTGGTCTTGATGCCGTCAAATACATCAGCGATCCGATCATGGATCGATACAGCGTTTCATCCACCTTCTCTCCGGTGAGATCAGGGTTTATCCCATGGTTTGTCGCTAACGGGGTGGACATTGGTGACATTCCTGACATCCCAAATTTCTCCAGAACATCATGAACATACTTCGTCTGATGTATGAACATTCCCTCAGGTAGTTGATTAACCTGAAGCCCCAAGAAGAACTTCATCTCACCCATTGATGACATTTTAAACTTCTGCTTCATTACTTTTTCAAAATCTTTGCAGAGTTGTTCATTTGTTGACCCGAAAATTATGTCATCCACATAAATTTGGACTATCAGAAGATGGCCGTCGACTTCTTTTGTGAACAGAGTGGCGTCTACCTTTCCTCGGATGAAGTTGTTGGCTAACAGATGTTGAGACAGAGTCTCATACCAGGCTCTCGGGGCCTGATGTAAGCCGTATAACGCCTTATCCAAGAGATAAACTTTATCTTTGTGAATTGGGTTGGTGAAGCCCGGTGGTTGTCCGACATATACCTCCTCTTTCACCTTGCCATAGAGAAATGCTGACTTCACATCTAGCTGAAAAACTTTAAATCCTTTCCAAGATGCAAATGCTAGGAAGATTCTGATCGCTTCAAGTCGAGCAACCGGAGCATACACTTCAGTGAAATCTATCCCCTCCTGCTGACTGAAACCTTGGACAACGAGTCGAGCTTTGTTGCGAAAAATAACCCCTCGATCATCCCTTTTGCACTTGAACACCCACTTGGTGTTTATCTTCCTATGACCATCAGGAAAATCCACCAATTTCCATACACCCAACTTCTCAAACTGACTTAGCTCCTCTTGCATAGCGTTAACCCAAGAATCTTCAGTTAGTGCTTCCTAGTATGTTCGCGGCTCAATCTGCGAAATGAAACAACTAAGTGAAAACTCTGTTTGTAAAGGACCAACAGTAGAATAAAAACAAGTAAGGCCTTGGTCAATTTGTCGTCTGGTGCGGACGCCTGATTGCAACTCTCCAATGATTAACTCTTCTGGATGGTATGAAAAAGTTCTTGGCATCGCCTCGCCTAGAACATCTACCTCACTTTCCAAATTTGTAATGTTCTGGTTTGCGACTTGTTCACTGACTGGAAATGTTTGATCTTGAGACTGGATTTGTTCCCCCTCAGACTCTGAATCACCACGATCGAATGTTGGCCTTTCATCAGATTCTGAATTATCATTGACTGCCGTCTGATTGTTAGGAGCTTGTTCACGTTCTGAAGATGTCGGAGTTTGAATAATAACATCATCATTCTCTCCAGCATTGATTGGACCAGCTTCATCATCGTTCGAAGCTTGTCGTTGATGACTATAAGATTCTGCTGGAAATCTTACTTGTGATTCTTCATATTCTCTTAGAATATCCAACTCGTCAAAGAACTCTGGTTCTTCCTCTATTTCAAATGAGTCCCACAGAGTATCGTAATTGAAACACCATGAGTCGGCAGGTTTCTGAGGTGGCATAGTATAACCTTGACACTCAACATTATGTGCTTCGATGATTCGCTTCAAGCTTGGAACAAAGACTCTTTTCAATGGACTTGCATATCCCACAAATATACCTTCAATGCTCTTTGGACCAAATTTACCATAAGGTTCTAGAACTGGGCAGGGAGACCCGAACGGTTCCAAATACTTCAGGTTAGGTTTGCGGAGGTTAATGAGCTCAAAACACGTCTTGTTGAACTTCTTCACTGTAAGAACCCGGTTGAGCGTATAGCAAGCGGCTGACACTGCTTCTGCCCAGAAATTTACAGGTAACTTTGAATCAGCAAGCATCGTCCTGGCCGTTTTAATCAGCGTCCTATTCTTTCTTTCTGCTACTCCATTTTGTTGCGGAGTATAAGGCGCGCTAAATTCTTGCAGTATACCTCTTTCATCACAATATTCTTCCATTCTGTTATTCTTAAACTCTGTACCGTTGTCACTTCTTATTCTTCTGATTCGAGTTTGGTACAAGTTTTCAATCTTTCTGAACATAGTCATCAAACTCTCAAATGTTTCATCTTTTGTCCTCGGAATTACTCCAGCTTGAACAGCTTTACGCCTTGCTCTTTGTTTCTTTAGTTTATCAGGTACATAGGTAGAGTCTTCTTCATCTGATGCTTTCTACTTCTTTGTAGGCTTTTTCTTCAGTTTAGCCTTTCCATGACCAAGTGTAGTTGGGTCGAGCTCTGACTCTGACTCAGTAGCCTCAGAATCATCTTCACTAGAATCATCCTGAGCCTCACCTTCTGGCTCAGTAGCTTTGGCGCTTTCACCTTGAGCACTTGAACTTTTATCTTTCTGGGCAGCACCTGCAGCTTCATTGAGCTGAATGAATTGTTCCAATGTAACCTTTGTCAGATCAATTGCATCTTGTGGAATGCTTGAAGGATCTATCACTGTTTCATCCTCCAATCTTTGCTGTGGCTTTACAGAAGGCCCTGCAAAACAAGCATTAAGAAAGACATTAGAAACATATAACAGTTTTAAAATTCTAACTGCCTTATGACTCCCCTTTCACTATACCCTTTACTACAAACTTCGGAATAGAAACTGCAGGGGACGTCTTTGGTGTTCTCTTTCTCTTTCCTTCTCTTGCAAACCACCATTTGGTTTTCTTTTCAACCAACAACCTCATCTTCTCATCCTCGTTATCCGAATCACTCTTTTCATGTCTCCATTTATCATCCTCTGGAGCAACATATGCTGGCCTGCTGATTCTACATATCATTCCCTTAACTCTTTCATCAGTTCCTTTAGTCAGTCTAGTGATAGTATCAGGTGTCATGTTTCTCAAACCCAAAATATCACTATTATTCTTTGGAATATCCTTGAACTGATCATTGATCATCATCATGATGAAACGAGGATACATGATATATGTTTCATCTCCAGCTTTGATATTTTCTTTCATGTATTCAAAAATTACTTGTGAAACGTTGTAAGGTCTATTCAGTACCAGACATGCGATTGTGTTCATGATGTAATCAGATGCTTTGTCGTATGCTCATTTCCTATGAGATAGAGCATGTATCACACAGTGAATCATGAACCTATAAGCACTAGAGAACATCGTTTTTATCATCTTTCCATTGACACTCCCTGTGAATCCCATTCTGCACCATAATCCTTTAGCTAGACATTCGGGAATGATAGTCAGATCATTGTCACTATCACTTAAGTCTAACACTCATCTAAGATCCTCAACATTAAACTTCATCTCCAGATCCACATCCTTTCCATTCTCATCCTTCTTTCTTACAACAGAATAAATTGTCTTATCAGATTCTTCGTATCTAGCTGCATTCCAGAAAGTTCTCACATGAGATTCATACACAACGGTTTTATCAGTTAGTGCTTTCCCAATCTTGTTCTCTCTTAAAAACTTAGCTATCTCTTCAACCACAGTTTTCTCTGTATTTGTTGTATCTAGAAAGCAATAGACGTTATGACCCTTGTCCCAGTCTTTTCCTTTTCCCTGCGAAAATATTCATTTTAAATCATTATGCACAAGGTTCGGGACATAAAGAGAGATGATGAAAATTTTTGAAG
>JARYGA010056689.1:0-44684 GCA_030545235.1 Helianthus tuberosus | reverse complement strand
TTCAGCTTTAACTTGTGAATACGCCAGACACTTAGCTACATAGGTGGCAATGGATTTCTTCCTGCCCATCCACCAATAATTCTTCTTTATATCTTGATACATTGTGTCACCTCCAGGGTGAACAGAATATTTGGAACTATGAGCTTCCTGGAGGATTAGATCTCTAAGTCCTCCAAAGATTGGAACCTAGATTCAACCATTGAATCTAAGAATTCCATCTTTCCCAGGTGACAACTGATCAGCAGTTCCACCCAATCCTTCACTAGGAAGGTTAGCCTCTAACATGGCTTGCTTCTGCGCATCTAATAGCTTTTCATTCAAGTTGTTTCTGAGCTCAATGTTCTTGGCGTTAATTCGAATTGGCTTAACCCTTTCCTTACGACTTAGCGCATCTACAACTACATTTGCATTGCCGGGAAGATAGCGAATCTCGCAATCATAATCATTCAGCGTTTCCTTCTAGCGGCGTTGTCTCATATTCAAGTCCTTCTGGTTGAATAGATGTTGGAGACTTTTATGATCAGTGTATATAATACACTTCATTCCATACAAGTAGTGTCTCCATAACTTAAGTGCAAATACAACAACACCCAACTCCAAGTCGTGGGTGGTGTAATTCCTTTCATGCACCTTAAGTTGTCGTGATGCATAAGCAATCACTTTGCCTCTCGGCATCAGCACACAGCCCAGGTCGGTGTTCGAGGCATCACAGTACATGAAAAAATCCTCGAAACCCTCAGGTAGAGTTAACACTGGAGCATTGCTCAACTTGTGCTTTAGAATCTCGAAGGATTCTTCCTGTTTTGGACCCCAGTCAAACTTGACATTCTTACGGGTCCGGGTAGTCAAAGGAGTGGCTATCCTCGAAAAGTTCTCAATGAACCTCCTATAATAACCGGCCAGTCCTAAGAAGCTACGGATTTCAAAAGGCGTCTTAGGAGCTTCTCAGTTCATAATGGCTTCAATCCTGGCTGGATCCACCTGGATACCATGCTCACTCACCATGTGTCCAAGAAATTGGACTTCTCGAAGCCAGAATTCGCACTTAGAGAACTTAGCATAAAACTTCTCCTGCTTTAATAGCTCTAGGATGCACCGAAGATGTTTCTCGTGATCAGCTTGATTATAAAAATAGATAAGTATGTCTTCTATGAAGACGATAACAAACTTATCTAGATACGGTTTTCAGACTCTATTCATGAGGTCCATGAAAGCTGCAGGTGCATTAGTGAGCCCAAAAGGCATCACCAGAAACTCATGGAGTCCGTATTTCATTCTGAAGGCAGACTTTGGAACGTCTTCACTCCTGACCTTCAGCTAATGATAACCTGGCCTCACGTCAATATTAGAAAAGTAGCTAGCCCCTTGAAGTTGGTCAAAGAATTCATCGATCCTGGGTAGTGGATAACGATTCTTGATCGTTATCTTGTTAAGTTCGCGGTAGTCAATGCACATCCGCATTGAACTGTCCTTCTTCTTAACAAACAGGATAGGAGCTCCCCAAGGTGATGAGCTAGGCTGAATAAAGCCTTTCTCCAAAAGCTCATCAAGTTAGGTTCTCAATTCTCTCATCTCTGTCGGCGCTAGTCGATATGGAGCTCTTGGAACTGGTGCAGCTCCTGGTAGGATGTCAATCCTAAACTCCACTTGCCTCTCCGGAGGTAGACCGTATAACAACCCTTCAAAATATTCTGACACCCCTAATATATTTTAAAATGTCCCTATATGTACTAAAATACACCCCATATACGAAAACAGGCCCCGAATACCTTTATTTTTATTTAATTTAATTAAAACCCAAGATTTTAGGGCTGTCGCAGGCCGCGTAGGACCCTCCTTGGTCTACGCAGGGCGCGAGCGAAGGGACATGAGGCGCAACTCGGTGCTGCCATGTGTCGTGCAATGTGTCGAAGCTAGGGTTGAGTCGGATCAGCTAGGGCCAACCCTAGCTGCCCTCGCGGGCCGTGTAGCCCTTGGCTACCACCTTCGCGGGGCATGACAAAGACCAAATACAGCCCTATAAATTGAGGGCATCGACTTCAGTCCCAAATCGCTCACACACTTCTTTCTCTCTCGAATTTCAGTAGTGTAGAAGTAATTTTCGGGTATAATACCCCTCTATATAACAAACTTCTGCCCCTTTGTAAGTATTATAACCCCCGGTTACGTATTAGATATGATGCCCGATTGATCCAGGGTTCCGTAATGGCTGTCGTGGTTCTGCCTGACGTAGTCGTTGGAATGTCGTCTCGGGAAGGGTATTACTAATGTAAATATTGGGTTATTATACTAACGCATGTGCATTTGTGTAATTAATAGATAATCACCAGGAAATCCTTAAGGAAAACCCTAAGATAGCAATGTGAGTAATCTCCTTTTTGTAAACCTTTTTGTAAATTGTTTTTACAAAACCTTAAATAATTTACAATGTGATTAGCAGTGATTGAGTCTTTGTAGTTCTTCAATTACTGCCGGTATGTTGGGGTTTTGTATACAAAATGTGGAACACGTTACCATTGGACAAAGAGTTAGCCAATGTGTAATATTACCCACCAGTCAGGATTGACAGTACTGAATGAGTAATTGTGTAGAAATAAACATTGTAATAGCTCTCAATACTGTTAAAGGATAAAACTCGTCTTGATTAAACTGGGATTCACTCACAAGTATTTCCCACTGACAAAATGTTTTTAAACGTGTTTCAGGTAACAAAATGTGAAAGCCAAATAAAAGCCAGCTGGACAGCACTGAAGGCTTGGAAAAAGTGGCTATAAAAGTTACCTGAATAAAGAGATGTTTTTATTAAATAAAATATGGTTTATCCCTATAAAAATGTGTGTACTAAAAACTTGGGAACTTCCCACGTGTTTAATATTATAAAAGTGTGGTATTTACTCTGATAAAATATTTCATAACTACGGTCCTGATGACATTTCCGCTGCCAAAATGATAAACACCGATACCACTAAATCTGGTCTCGCGGCCACCCGTTCCCGGGACAGATAGGGGACGGGGGTTGCGACAGAAGGTGGTATCAGAGCTAAGGCACTGATTCAGCCACAGAAGTGTTCTGCTGACATCAAAATATTTATGTTAGGAAATTAATTACGGAAATACGTGCATAATTGGATTTTATTGTTGTGTGTTATTTGACTATTTGTTAGTTTACAGTATGAGCGATCACGGACCCTCCGACGCCTATCGTCAGTTGGCCAGCTCACCTTAAAACGAAGGTACCTCTTCACAGCCTACCCTCTTAGGGTATTCAGCTGACATTGAAGATGGGATATTCGTGTTTAAGGCTCAGTCTGAAGAGCCATTCCCTCCTAAAAAGAGAGGATGGTTCAGTAGGGGAGCACATGAGCGTAGGAAGAGAATGAAAAAGTTACAACAGTAGCGAGTTCTAGCAGCCGCTAAAAGAGAAATAGTTGCTCACACCCAAGATACGCTTAATATGAGTTTAGCAAATTTACATATCTTAGCAACTACAACTACCGACCCAAACCTGGAACAACTCATAGCACCCCAACCATTACCCTTGTTTCCCACACAACCAATGGAGATTGAAAATAACCCGGAAAACCAAATCCCAGCGCCAGCCTTTGACCCGAATGAGATACTTAGAATACCAGCACCCAATCCCTTAGACCCAGACTACGACCTGTGGTTCGATGATCATAGGGATTATCAGCAACGTTACCCTATATCAAAAGAACCCATGCCAAACCTAGCTGCTTACCCAGGTCCGGACCCTCTAGATCCCTATTATGATAATGATGATTACATTAAGGAAATCTTAGAGAATCCATACCCTCAGGAAGAACCCATGCCACAGTACCCAGATCCAGTACCAGCCCCCGCACCCCCAATGAGTGCAGAGAATGTGCAAGAACTCCGAACCTTTGGTGAGGAGATTTTAGAAAATAGTGACAGGATGAGGAAAATCGGAGAATGACTCGTCTGGAAATACGATGAGCGTAATATGGAGTTCTGGATGAACCCATATCAGTAATGGTGATAGTAATAATAATATATATGTATACATATATATATATATATATAATGATAATATATCTATCGTAGTATAGACCACTTTGTGGTTAGTGATGCATATTAGTATTGTAATTTTAGATTCAAGTTCTAGTTTGTATTAGATGCATAATATATAAGAAAGAGTAAGTCGCAATGTTCGACGCTTTTGATCAATATGTGGGTTGTGTGATTGTTTGCCTTAAATATTATCTTGTGATATTAATAATTGACAAATGTTTAAAATTCAGATGGACAACAAAGTGAACCACGAAAACCAGAGTAACAATAACCCGGACAACGATAACCCGAACAACAATAATAATGGAAACCAAGTGGACAATAGTGCCGTCCAACACATAGTGGCACAAGGGATTATAGACGCAATGCCATTTATTATTCAAACGGTTAAGGACGCGGATAATAAAGTAACAATGGCAGTAAAAACGACCGACTGAACTAGAACACAGCGTAAACAATGGACCCATACTTCAAGTGCCCATTCCCAAAAGAAGAAGAACCATGTCTTATGGTTGTTCTTATAAAGAATTCTGGTCTTGTAAACCAATGGAATTCTCAGGAAATGAAAGGGCCGTTAAAGTCTACGCTGGATAGAAAAGACTGAAGTGGTCTTAAAAATAAGCAAGTGCGCAGAAGAAGATAAGATAATGTTTGCTTCCAAACTGTTTAAAAAATCAGCACTAGAATGGTGGAACACCATCCTCCAGTCTAGGGGAAGTGATAGAATTTACAATATTGAATGGGAGGAATTTAAGAACATGGTGGAAAGAAAATTTTGCCCTCCCAATGAAAAGGAACAGATAGCAAATAAGTTCCTAAACCTTAGAATGACTGGAGTGGATAGTAAGGGGTACACTACTTTATTCTTTGAATATGGTAGAATAGTACCGACCCTTACATCACCAGAACCAGTATTAATCTCCCGTTACATCTGGGGATTAATCGGGGAGATTACGCATGTAGTCAGGGCAAACACCTTGACTGATGAATTAGTGCGTACACGAGAAGAGGATCAGAGAAGAACCTTAGCTCAAAAACTTACCCAAGAATTTCGTTTTGGAAATTCCAATCGTGGGAAAAATGTAGGTTCTACTTCTGCACCCTACTGCAAGTATTGCAAAAGGAAGCATTCTGGAAGATGCTCTATATATTGCAATTTTTGCAAAATATCTGGACACAAGGAAGAAGACTGCAGGAAGAAGCCTAACAACAGGATATGCTACAACTGTGGAGAACAAGGTCATATCAAACCAAACTGTCCAAAACTAGCTCCAACCACGAACAATAAAACTACTAAAAATGCTAGAGCATTTGTTCTGACTGCAGAAGAAGCAAAGATGATCCCGGATGTGATCGCCGGTACGTTTTTAGTTAATGATGTTTTTGCTAAAGTATTATTTGACTCTGGTGTGAACCAAAGTTTTATTAATACTTCATTTTGCAAATTTTTCAATCGACCATTAACTAAACTCCCACAAGAATGTCTAGTAGAGACAGCAAATGAAGAAACCATTAAGATTTCTGAAATCTTGCAGGAAGGAAGAATAGAATTTCTAAATCAGAAATTTATTGCAAACCTTTACCCAATGAATCTGGCATGATTTGATGTTGTATTAGGAATGGATTGGTTAATAGCCAATAAAGCCAGTATTTTATGTGATCAAAAGTCAATTCAAGTAAATTCACCAAGGGGTGAAAAGATTACGATTAAAGGAGATAAGCCCTCTAGATCCACAAAATTCATCTCTGTGATGAAAAAAGCAAGTTATGCTAGAAAAGGATCATTAGTATATTCGATTTCTATAATCATTAATACTAAAGGAAAAGAATTAAAAGATATCCCTGTAGTATCTCAATTTCAGATGTATTTCCAGAAGAATTACCAGGGCAACCTCCAGACAGAGAAGTTGAATTCAGAATCCACTTGATACCAGGAACAGCACCTATTGCCAAAGCACCTTACCGTTTGGCACCCGCCGAAATGCAGGAACTGAAGAAACAATTAGACGAATTGTTGGAAAAAGAATTCATACAGCCAAGCTCATCGCCATGGGGAGCACCGATCTTATTCATCAAAAAGAAGGACGGATCAATGCGTATGTGCATTGACTACCGTGAATTGAACAAAGTCACTATTAAAAATCGGTATCCATTACCAAGAATTGATGATTTGTTCGATCAATTACAAGGAGCTCGATTTTTCTTTAAAATCGATTTACGATCAGGATATCATCAATTAAAGGTACAGGAAGAGGACATTCCTAAGACCGATTTCAGAACAAAGTATGGCCATTATGAATTTACTGTCATGCCATTTGGTTTAACCAATGCCCCAGCTGCATTTATGGACATGATGAACCGAATATGTAAGCCATATTTAGATAAATTCATAATTGTCTTTATAGATGATATTCTCATTTACTCTAAAAGTAAAGAAGAACATGCAAAGCATTTGCACACACTTCTAAGCTTATTAAGAAAAGAAAAGCTTTATGTAAAGTTTTCAAAGTGCGAGTTTTGGTTAGAACAGGTATAGTTTCTTGGACACTTAGTTAATCATGAAGGAATTCATGTGGATCCCACCAAGATCGAGGCAGGAAAACCCCTGAATCACCAACCGAGGTTAGAAGTTTATTAGGATTGGCCGGATATTATAGAAGATTCATTCGAGATTTTTCTAGAATAGCCATTCCCTTGACTAAGCTCACCTGTAAATCTGTTAAGTTTGAATGGGGACCAAAACAAGAAGAAGCCTTTAGAATTCTTAAGCAAAGACTAACCAACGCACCCATACTAGCGTTACCAGAAGGAACTGAAGATTTTGTAATTTATTGTGATGCTTCTAAGTTAGGTTATGCATGTGTGCTAATGCAACATCAAAGGGTTATAGCATATGTCTCTAGACAACTTAAGAATCATGAAGAGAATTATTCGACCCATGATTTAGAATTAGGAGCTATAATTTTTGCCCTTAAGATTTGGAGACATTACCTATACGGTAGTAAGTTTACCATTTTCACTGATCATAAGAGTTTAAGATATGTTTTCAGGCAAAAGGAATTGAATATGAGACAAAGACGCTGGATGGAGATACTTAGTGATTATGATTGTAATATCCAGTACCATGCAGGAAAGGCAAACGTAGTAGCTGATGCTTTAAGTCAAAAATATCATGAAAAGCCAAAAAGAGTACGTTCACTTAAACTAAATCTGTAGATAGATTTAAATGAACAGATTAGAAAGGCACAAGAATCAGTAATCAAGGATGATACTGAGAAATTGAAAGGAATGATTAAGGAACTAGAACAAGGAACAGATGGAATTTGGAGATTCCATAAGAAAAGAATGTGGATACCTAAATTAGGAAACCTACGCCACCATATATTAGAAGAAGCCCATAAGTCTAAGTATACGATGCATCCTGGAAGCGATAAGATGTATCAAGACTTAAGAAATAATTTCTGGTGGATAGGAATGAAAAAGGATATAGCAGCATATGTTGCAAAGTGTCTAACATGTTCACAGGTCAAAGCTGAACACCAGAAACCCTCAGGTTTCAGCAACAGTTAGAGATGCCCGTATGGAAATGGGAATTGATAACAATGGATTTTGTTACCAAATTACCCAAAACAAGGAAAGGTAATGATATAATTTGGGTAATTGTAGACAGACTAACAAAGTCAGCTCATTTCCTACCAATGAAGGAAATTTTCAGTATGGAACAATTAGCTAAATTATATGTAAATGAAATAGTTTCGTTACATGGAATTCCTTTATCAATTGTTTCTGATAGGGATAGCCGTTTTACCTCTCATTTTTAGACAAGTTTCCAAAAAGCAATGGGAACCAAGTTGAATCTAAGCACTGCTTATCATCCTCAAACGGACGGACAAAGTGAAAGAACAATTCAGACAATGAAAGATATGCTTAGAGCTTGTGTAATTGATTTCGGAGGTAATTGGGATGATCACCTACCATTAATAGAATTTTCTTATAATAAAAGTTATCACACAAGTATCAATACTGCACCATTCGAAGCACTTTAAGGACGAAAGTGCCGAACGCCAGACTGTTGGGCAGAAATTGAAGAAAAGCACATCCGGACCTGAGATAGTGCAAGAAACAACAGACAAAATCATTCAAGTCAAGGAACGACTGAAAGCAGCACGTGATCGACAAAAGAGTTATGCAGATAACAGACGAAAGCCATTGGAATTTCAAATAGGAGATAAAGTGTTATTGAAAGTCTCTCATTGGAAAGGAGTGGTAAGATTTATCAAAAGAGGAAAACTAAGCCCCATGTATGTTGGACCTTTTGAGATTATTAAAAGAATAGGACATGTAGCCTATCAGCTACAACTGTCAGGAGAAATGGCAGGAATACATGATGTATTTCATGTATCTAATCTCAAGAAATGCTTAGCTGATGAATCGCTAATGGTACCTGTTGATGCAACAAATATAAGACCAATGGTGGTAGCTAGACTGGCCAGGCAAAAGGGTTGAAGGGTTCAACTTTGCCTAACGCAGGTCGTGGGGTCCCCCCACATTTGCAAGACGTGGAAGGAGGTTCACTAGTTTATTGTTGTTCTTTGCTATGGATCCTCCTCTGAATCATACTCAGATTCGGAAGTGGTAGCAAAGGGAATGTGTGTGTTGGATGTGAAAGGGAGTGACTTGTGTGAAACAAGCACTCGATGTGAATGACCAGAGATTAGAGAATCAGAGCTGGTCAGGATATCTTTTCTGAAGTAAATGAAGTGTCAATTTATAAGAGAAGTCATCTCCCGAAGTAGAATGTATTAGACTAGTAACCTTGCTTGCAGTGGAGGGTTTACCCTTTCGGGGGTTAAAGCCTTTTGACCCCTGGATAATAGCGTGCATTGTGCAGACCTGCTTTGCTTTTGCGGCTGTGAGTTGGTGAAGCGATCTCCGGATGTGACTGGCCACTATTTTCGTATTGCTTTTTCCATCTTACAGCTTTTCAACCATTGAACCGTTTAACCATTTGAGCGTTTACACATTTAGTCATTTTATTTAGTCTTGGGCTACCCCCGTCATCAGCCCCCCAAGTCAGAGGTTTTTGGGTGATGAGCTCAAGGACTTCTGACTTTTATGTGCGTGTTTTATTTGCCTGAAGGTTTCAAGGGTTCGTTGCTTGAAGGTTTGAAAGGTTGAAGGCAGTTAATATTTTGAATTTGAATTTTAAATAACTGACAATTGATTTGATTGATGTATGGCAGTTGATAGGGTGGCGGTTTTGCAGAAGTTACTGTTTGCCATTATTACCCCTATTGTGGGTTTATATTTATTTTATGCTTGCAATTCTTATCCATTTTCTTCATAACTTTTCCAAGTTTCTCGCCATTTTCTCCCTCTTCTAAGGTTAGTTCCGGTTTCTTTACATCTTGCATTCTTCATTTTCTGTTTTCAAAAATGGGTGCTCGTAGGGACTTAGCAAAATCATTTTCCCGGTTAACACAAGAGGAGGTAGATTTATTTTGTATGGAATATGGTATTGATAGGAATTTTAACCCAACTGCTCCTGCTTGTGATGTTTCCGTTGATAAACCGACCCCTGGTTCGATTGCACTTTATTGTCGTCATTTTGAGTTCTCGAATCTTCGTTATCCTTTTTCGTTTTTTTGTTTTGAACTTGTTGGAGTATTATCGGGTTTCTTTTGGGCAAGTTCATCCGAAGGGGATGGCTAGGGTTTTGCATTTTGAGGTTTTGTGTCGTGCTCTTGGATATGATCCTTCCCTTTTACTCTTTCGCTGGTTTTTTCGTTTGGCCAAGAATGGCGATTGGTTTACTTTTGAAACATCCAAAGTTGATACCTGCCTTATTTTGTCCATGGTTACTACGCTTGGGGCTTGGAAGGATCGCTTTTTCTGGGTTTCCGATACTATTCTCCCATTTAAGATGGTGTGGAGGCAACCGGATGCCGTTCTCAATGATCCGGAACCTTCCGAGTCTGAGTTGAATGATGTTTTTCTCAAAGCCATCCGGGAGTGCCCTTCGAGGGTTCGTCCCTTTCCTGAACACTTACTAGTTCTTTTAGGGGTTAGTAAAATTTGGGGGAATGTTGATCGGGATCCGGTTCTTATGAGGAGTGGCATGGGTATGGATTTTCCTTTTTTGCCCTCTTTATGTTTTTCTTAACTTATGACTTATGTGTTGTTGCTTTTTGCAGTCATGTCTGCTTTGGATTTTATTAAAAGCGACGATACTTCTGATGTTGTTTTTGAGGATGCTCCGTCTATTCCTGGTGAGAATGTTGTGGTTAGAACTGTTGATCAAAGGTTTGAGAGCTCAGGTTATGTTAGTGCTGCCACTGTCAAGGGTTTTTCTAAGTCTAATGCTCCCAAGTTTTCAACCCGCCGATCTTCTCGTCGGTTGTTGAAGGCTGGTCCTCAATCCACTTCTACTGAACCAGTGGACTTGAGTGATGATATTGAGGTTTCGGAAGAGCAGGGTGTTGAAGCAGGTGCTGAGAAGGATAAAGAATTGGTTGTTCAAGGTAAAAAGGTTTCAGGCAAGAAGGTTGTTACCACTCCTGTTCAGGAATCTTCAAGCAGGGACGTTGAAGGGTTGGATCCGGAAGGGATTTATGTGCGTACTTGGTCGGTGAAGAATGATGACAGCTTCAAAGATGCTGCTGTCTGTGAGGATGCTCTGAGTCATATTGCTCCTCCTTCAGTGCACAAGACCATTGCTGGGATGGATGATGACCTGATGTTGTCCCGTATGATTTTGAGTACTTGCAACCTTGCTGCCATGCTTCCTCAAGGCATTGCCCGTTTTCGTCAAAGAATGCAGGAATATGAAGAATTCTCCAAGAAGAAGGATAAAATGAAATCCTCCATGGCTGGGCTGAAAAAGGAGATAGCTAGTTTTGCTGAGAAGGAAGTGGCGTGGGACAAGAAGGTTAGTGACTTGAAGAGGATGCATGAGATTGAGATGGGTGATTTGAAAAAGAGTTTTGAGGCTAACTTGTTGAAGTTGAAAGCTGACCGGGAGACTTTGGCTGTGCAACAGAAGGCATTTGCTAAAGAGAAGGATGGGTTGAAGGCTTTGGTTGCTCAGGCTACCGGGGATAACCAATGGCTCATTGAGCAGGGTTTCCACCAAGTGGTTACCTATTTGTTGCACTCCAAAGAGTTTAACTCTGCCCTTGGTGATGTTTATACTAAGCTACTCAATTTAGGAAAACACCAAGGTCTTATTGCAGGTTATAAGCTCCATGAATCCGGTCATCCTTTGGAGAAGTCACCTCTGTTTCGGCCCGAGGCTTCTGATGTTTTTAAAGGCTCCGTTGAGCAAATGGAGAAGCTGACCTATCCTTACATCCATCAAGTTTCTGGTTGTTTTGGTAAGCCTCTTGCTGTGTTGCAGGATTTGAAGCCGGAGGGCTTGAATGAGAAGGTCTGTGCTGAAATCCTGGGATCTCTTTCAAGGAAGAGGTCTTATTCGGGAGATAGTGACGATACCCTTTCAGGTCAGCCGGATGTTCCCAAGGATGCAAGCTTGGAGGCTTCAGTGATAGGTGGTGATGAAGGTGTAAAGGGTAAAAAGCTGAAGAAAACAAAGAGGTCCAAAGGTGAAGGTTCTGGGATTTCGAAGGCCTCTACTGATGTTTGATTCGTAGCTTTCTTAGCACTGAAAACAATTTATGTTTTGTAATGTTAACTTAAACAATATTAGGTTTTTAGGAACCCTTAAGGTTCCTGTTTGGTTGTGTTTAAGGTCTGTATGGTCGTTGGGACAATGGTTAAGTTTGTGAGTTATTAGGACTTGCCCTAACTTGTGTTTGAAAGTCTTTTAGGGCTTTCCTTTATATGTTATGATGTTTAACTATTTTCCTTGTGTTGTGTTTTTATACCATAGCCTTTTTTATTAAGGCAGTTTATTTGGCTTTTAACCTTCCAAGCCTTTTGGCTGTTCGTTTGGAGGTTGAAGTCTTTAAGGTTTCGAGATATTACCCGGGTGGCTTGAAGCCTTAAAGGCTTCTTGGTCTTGTGCCCTGACTTGGTTTGTATCTTTGTCATTTTTGTCCAAGTGACTTTGTTCTTTTAGATTTGCTTTGTTCTTTTGTAACTTTGTCTTTGTCGGGTTTGTGCTGCCCTTATGTTTTTTATACCTAAAAGGGTTCAGTGCTGCAGACACTTAGCCTTGGCATTTTTAACAAGAAGAGATAGCACCTATCCTTTTTATTATTTCTTTTGGTTTTCACTTGACTTTTTCAAGCCTGTTTGCGGATTATATTTTTAAGGCTTAGGGAACATTTGCTGTGGGCTGTTCACACCCATCTATGAGATAATTTTGTGTTTTCTTGAAAAGTCTCATGGAGTTGTATTGATTTAGGAACTCACCCCTTATATAGGCTCATTCAACCCTTGAACCTATTGAGCGATGTGGCCTGGGAGCTCATCCCCTTACATGGCCCTTGCCATGGAGTTTTTTGCTAGGTTCTCAACCTGATTTTGGGATAGAAAGACAAGTTTGATAAAAACAATTTCATTCATTAAAGCAATACTTGCTTTTTACAAAAGGCATTCGTAATCCTGCTTGAAATACATTTTGATACAAACCAAACTTTCCCGTTTAAACATGGAACCTTTTCATGGTTTTGCCGTTCCAATGCCTTGGAAGCCTTTTGCCTTCTGAATCAACCAGTTTGTAGGATCCACCTTTGTGTGCTTCAAGGATGGTGTATGGGCCCTCCCATTTTGGGCCAAGCTTTCCTTGATTTTCTTTTTTGCTGGCTTCGTTGTTTCTGAGGACCAGGTCCCCTGGCTTGAAACGTTCGTTCTTGACTTTTTTGTTGTAGTAAGCTTCCATTTGTTGCTTGTATTTGGCTTCTTGAATTGCGGCTTGATCTCTTGCTTCCTCTAGGAGTTGTAAATTCAACATGGTCTCTTTTTGGTTTGTTTCGGGATCCATGTTGACAATTCTTTGGGTTACAACTCCTATTTCGGCTGGGATCACAGCTTCGGATCCAAATACCAAGCTGTAAGGTGTTCTCTTATGGCTTGTTTTTTCTGTTGTTCTAATTGCCCATAGGACACTAGGCAATTCTTCAAGCCAGTTGCTTTCGTATCTTCCCAATCTTGTCTTGATGCCTTCTACTATGCTTCTATTTGTTCTTTCAACCTGACCGTTTGATTGCGGATAAGCCACTAAGCTAAAGATCTGGTCGATTTTGTATTCCTTGCACCAAATGCTGAAAGGCTTCTCAGCAAATTGTCTTCCGTTGTCGGTGACAAGTAATCCCGGCAATCCATAACGGCAAATGATGTTCTCCCAAACAAAGTCAATGACTTGCTTTCCTGTGATCTTAGCAAGCGGTTTGACCTCGGGCCACTTAGTGAAGTAATCTACTGCCACCAGTAAGAATTTTACTCCCCCTTTGCTTGGGGGGAATGGACCAACGATGTCCATCCCCCATTTATGGAATGGCCAGGGCGAGGTTATCGGGACTAAGTCATGCTTGGGACTTTTTGGAATTGGTGCATGAATTTGACAAGCATCGCATTTCTTCAATTCTTCGGTTGTATCGCGGTGCATTGATGGCCAGAAGTATCCGAGGTTCATGAGCTTTGCAACTACCGACCTAGCTCCAAAGTGAGCCCCACATACACCTTCATGAATTTCTTTAATCAAATATTTACTTTACTCGGGGCCGACACACCTTAGCAAGGGAGCAAGGTACCCCTTTTTGTAAAGGGTTTCTCCTTGTAGTATGTATTGTCTTGCTTTGAATTCAACCCTTTTAGCTTCCACTTGATCATTGGGTAATTCACCATTTTTGAGGAATTTTTTTATGGGAGTCATCCAGTTTGGATCTTCTTCGGTAACCACGTCTTGAACCTCCACTTCATTAATGGATGGGGCTTTTAACACTTCTACCAGTACCTTCTTGGTAAGGTGGGCGAAAGTGAGAGATGCAAGCTTACTTAGGGCATCAGCCTTTTTGTTTTGAGATCTGGGGATCTGTTTGATGTTACATGCTTGGAAGGTACTCATTAATTCCTTGGATTTTTCTATGTACTTTTTCATGTTGGGCTCTTTAGCTATGTAGCTATCATTCACTTGGCTTGAGACCAGCAGCGAATCTGTGAACACTTCAAGCTTTTCGACCTTCATTTCTTTGGCCAGCCTTAGGCCGGCTATCAGTGCTTCGTACTCAGCCTCGTTATTGGTGGTCTGAAAATCAAAACAGAGAGCATATGTGAATTCCAAACCTTCTGGGTTGATCAAAATTAACCCGGCCCCTGACCCTTCAACGCTTGAAGCCCTGTCAATAAAAAGCTTCCAGGCTTCAGGGTTGGAAGGTTCAGTGGTGGTAGTGTTTACTTCAGTGGCTGTTTGGTTTGGGACTTCCACAATGAAATCGGCCAAGACTTGGGCCTTGATAGCTTTTCTTGGGAGATAGGTGATGTTATGTTCACCCAGTTCTATGGCCCATTTGGCTAATCGCCCCAAGTTTTCAGGTTTTTCAAGCACACTCTTAATAGGTTGGTCGGTGACCACTTGTATGGGGTGTGCTTGGAAGTACCTTCGAAGCCTCCTAGCTGTTTGAACTAAGGCTAGGGCAAGTTTTTCAAGGGGAGGATATTTCGTTTCAGCTAATTTTAAAGTTTTGCTAAAAAAATAAACGGGTACCTAGGCCTTGTCTCGCTCAATGGTGAGGACTGCACTGATGGCTTCGTCCGTGATTGAGAGGTACACCGATATTAACTCCCCGATTTTAGGTGCCGCAATGTCTGGTAGGGAAGCTAGATGCTGCTTCATCTGGTTGAAAGCTTCTTCAGCTTCTTCAGTCCATTTGAAATCCTTCTTGTCTGAGCAGTTCTTGAGCGTTTTGTAGAAGGGCAGAGATTTTTCGGCCAACTTTGAGGTAAAACGCTTTAAGGCTGCAAGCTTCCCGTTCAAGCTTTCAACCTCCTTCTTGGTCTTTGGTGGCTTGGTTTCAAGGACAGCTTTCACTTTGTTAGGGTTGGCTTTGATGCTTTGTTTTCCAACAATGTGACCCAAGAATTTTCCCTCCTCGAATCCAAATGAACATTTTTCCGGGTTAAGCTTCATGTTAACCTTTCGGAGGTTCTTGAAAGTTTCTTGGATATCATCGAGCATTTGATATTCCGTCTTGCTTTTAATCACTAAGTCATCGACATATGCCTCCATGTTTTTGCCAATTTGGCTTTCGAAGGCTTTGTCAACGAGCCGTTGATAGGTTGCCCCGGCATTCTTGAGACCGAAAGGCATCTTTTGTTAACAAAAGATCCCTTTGTCCGTGTGAAAGGCTGTCTTTTCCTCATCCTCTTTCTTCATGAGGATCTGGTGATAACCTTTGTATGCATCAAGAAAGCATTTGAACGAGTAACCTGTGAGGGAGTCAACCTTGAGATCAATTTCAGGTAGTGGATAGCAATCCTTAGGACAAGCTTTGTTAAGATCCTTAAAGTCTATGCACATCCTCCAAGAGTTGTCTGGTTTCTTGACCATAACCGGGTTTGCAACCCATGATTGGTATTTGACTTCTCGGAGAATACCGGCCGACACAAGCTTTTCAACCTCTTGGCAGGCTGCCAGACTCCTCTCGGGTGCCAGGCTTCTTTTCTTTTGGACCACAGGCTTGACATTCGGTGGTATTCTTAGCTCATGCTCGGCGATGTCCCGAGGGATCCCGGTCATATCTTCTGGACACCAAGCGAATACATCGCTGTAATGTGTTAGTAACTTTTCAAGGTATGAAAGAGTCTCTTGAGAAAGGTTTGGGTTGACCCTTATTCTTTGTTCAGGGTACTTAGGGTTTATGACCAACCTTTGCCTGTCTTCTTCACTGTTTGAGCTTTCACCTTCAACCATGTAGGCCTCCTGAGAGGGTTGAAGGGTTGCTATGCCCCTCTCGGTAGGAAACTTGACTGTGCCATGGCCCACAGACACGGCCATGTAAAATGCACATTGCCCCGGTCTTCCAATGATCACGTCATAGCTTGAGGGGATGTTGATAACCACAAAAGTTAGTGGTTGGGTCCTTTCTTTCAACCCTTCGCTGAAACGAACATTAAGTGTCAGTTGCCCTAAAGGCTTGAGGGGTACATCGGTTATACCTTTTATAGAGGTTCCAGAGGGTTGAAGCCTTGAACGTTCTTCCTTGCTCAAACGGTTGAAGAATTTTTCGAACATGATTTCAGTAGCTGCCCCCGTGTCTATGTATGCCTTACATGTTTGTAACATTCCCACGGTAGCCTCTACCACAAGAGGGCTAGAAAGAGGGTCTTTCTCCGTTGGGGGGAAACAAACACACTGAAGCTCCCAAGCTTCCAACCGCTGTCTTTTATGAGGAACCTTTCCATCGAAATCCACCATATTAACTTCCTTACCCTTTCCTTCAGCCATTTTGTCCCGGACTCCCTTTACCAAATGAGCGAGTTCTCCGGACTTAATAGCTTCCTCTATTCTTTTCTTGAGTTGGAAGCAATCATTGGTGTGGTGACCTTTTTCTTCATGAAACTCGCAGTATTGGGTGGAGTTCTCGTTCTTCCTGCTCTTGGGGAGAGACCTAGGAGGCCGAAAGTTTTGTTTAACTTCTTCTGTTGCAAGGATTTCTTGAGGGGTCTTTGTGAGGGGTGTGAAACTTATGCCTTTCTCCCTGCTTGGAGGGTTCCGGCCTTCAGACCTTCGAGGGTCTGAACCCTTTGACGGCCTGTCATAGGAGTTGAAGTTCCCTCTTTTTCTGGCTGGACTGTTGCTTCTCCAGCCGGACCCTCTTTTTCTTTGTTCCTTAATGTCTACTGCCTCCTCTCCCTGGATGTGGGCTTCAGCCCTTTCAAGAGCTTCTTCTAAGGTCTTGGGTAGAGATTTGTTGAAATCCCTTGTAAGGTACTTAGAGGTGATGGCATTCATGAAGCCAGCCACCCTCATTTTCTCATCGGCCCCTACATAAGTCAAACCTTCCTTCTTGTATCGTTCAATGAAAGCACGAAGGCTTTCATCATCACGTTGTTTTATCTGAAAGATCACTGTTGCGTCTTTGACATATCGCCTTTGTTGGGAGAAATTGGCTAAGAAACCTTTGCTAAGATCATCAAAGCTTCGAACGCTTTGAGCAGGTAAGTCGTTGAACCAGATTCTGGCAGATCCCACAAGAGTTTGCATGAACATTAAACAACATTCAGCGTTTGACCATTTCTCTATCCGGGCTGCACCGGTGAAGATCTGAAGATGGTCCTCAGGATCTTCAGTCCCATCATACGTCCTGATGTGGGATGGCATCTCAATCTTTGATTGGAAATCATAATCGGCTATCTGCCTTGAAAAGCATGAAAGGTTACTTGGCTTGTATGGTTTAGCCAAGTCTTCTTCCGCCCTTGCATCTACATTATTGCTATTGCCGTTATTTCCCTGAGTGGCTAGCATTTGATTGATGAAGTGTTGCCAGGGGAAGTTGGCCATTATCTGGGTCATCATGTTGGGCATGGGGTTGAAGCCTTGAAGGCTTCCTGGGCCAACGGAGCAGTTTGTCCCAAGGGGAGCATTCATAACAACACTTCGTGCTAAGGGGAGCACGGACAGAGCTTGCTCCCATGTGGTTGTGGTAGATGCTGGATAGCTTGTTACTGGGGATTGTAGGAGCTGGTCAAGAGTTAGCTCATGTCCCAAAGGAGCACCACTAGTAATTGGTTGGGAAGAGAAGATAGGATGCACCGTAGGATTTGTCATAGTGGACAGATAAGGGTGAGGGTTTGAAAGATTACTGGGACCAGCCTCACTTCTTGTTGCAAAAAGAGGGGGAGGTGGCCCAGGAGACAATGTTAGTTCAGGTTCATCATAGTCTAAACGAATCCTCACTCCCTTTTCTCTTTCTTTACTCACATGCTGGTTGAGAAGGGACCTTAGCACAAGGAAATTGTTGGCAACCCCTTCAGGGGTGAGTTCAACACGTGCTGGGGCGTCGGAGACGCCGATATTGGGAGATGGAACTCCGGATCTGGACGGAGTTGGTGTGTTGAAGTTGAGGAACTCGGGTGTGCTCCCCGGAGTTGAGAAAGAAGTTGGTATAGCCACGTGAGCTTGGCTACTACCCGGAGTAGAAGTGTTTGGGATCTGATTTACTTCTTCCGGGGATCCACTTTCAGACATGGTGATTTTAAGTGAAGAGAGCTACACTACTAGGTCTTTTTGAGAAGAAATAGCGGCGGAGCCCCACGGTGGGCGCCAACTTGTTGATGCAACAAATATAAGACCAACGGTGGTAGCTAGACTGGCCAGGCAAAAGGGTTGAAGGGTTCAACTTTGCCTAACGCAGGTCGTGGGGTCCCCCCACGTTTGCAAGACGTGGAAGGAGGTTCACTAGTTTATTGTTGTTCTTTGCTATGGATCCTCCTCTGAATCGTACTCAGATTCGGAAGTGGTAGCAAAGGGAATGTGTGTGTTGGATGTGAAAGGGAGTGACTTGTGTGAAACAAGCACTCGATGTGAATGACCAGAGATTAAAGGAGATCTTTTCTGAAGTAAATGAAGTGTCAATTTATAAGAGAAGTCATCTCCCGAAGTAGAATGTATTAGACTAGTAACCTTGCTTGCAGTGGAGGGTTTACCCTTTCGGGGGTTAAAGCCTTTTGACCCCTGGATAATAGCGTGCATTGTGCAGACCTGCTTTGCTTTTGCGGCTGTGAGTTGGTGAAGCGATCTCCGGATGTGACTGGCCACTGTTTCCGTATTGCTTTTTCCATCTTACAGCTTTTCAACCATTGAACCGTTTAACCATTTGAGCGTTTACACATTTAGTCATTTTATTTAGTCTTGGGCTACCCCCGTCATCAGTACCTCTTAAGGATATAGAGGTAAATGAGCAGTTAAAATTTGTAGAAAGGCCTCTATAGATTGAAGACAGGAAAGTCAAGAACCTCAAACACAAGAGATTAGTTCTGGTCAAAGTGAAATGGGACTCCAAAAGAGGACCAGAATACACATGGGAGCTTGAATCAGAAATGCAAAGGAAATATCCACACTTATTTCAGAAGACCTCGAGGACGAGTTCTAAAATAAGGTGGGGAGGATATAACAACTCTTTCCGACACCCCTAATATATTTTAAAATGTCCCTATATGTCCTAAAATACACCCCGTATACGAAAACAGGCCCCGAATACCTTTATTTTTATTTAATTTAATTAGAAACCAAGATATTAGGGCTTTCGCGGGTCGTGTAGGTCCCCTCCTTGGTCTACGCGAGGCGCGAGCGAAGGGACATGAGGCATAGCCCGGTGCTGCCACGTGTCGTGCAATGTGTCGAAGCTAGGGTTGAGTCGGATCAGCTAGGGCCTACCCTAGCTGCCCTCGCGGGCCGCGTAGCCCTTGGCTACCACCTTCGTGGGGCGCGACAAAGACCAAATACAGCCCTATAAATTGAGGGCATCGGCTTCAGTCCCAAATCGCTCACACACTTCTTTCTCTATCGAATTTTGACGGGTGGTCCACGGGACAACCCTTAAGTGTGTTAAAAGATAAGTTAATCCCCCATTTGATCATGTAATTGTCTTGAATTAGATGACTACGTTTGCTTGTGTTTCAGGTACATTTGGGGCTTAAAAGTGTGGAAATTAAGCTTCGAATAGGCGCGACTTAATTAGAGGATTGAAGACGGAGAATAAATGAAAAAAATAAAATTTTGGAATTGAAGAATTAAGAAGATAACATGATAGAGGATGAAATTACGAGAACGTAGGCGAAAACGGTGAAGAAAACGGAGTTGAAACGAGAAAGTTATGAAGAAAACAAAAATTGATTGCTGAAGCCTACCGTAAGTTACGGTGGTACCGTAATTTACGGTAGACTCTGACAAAAATTGATGCCGTAACTCAGTTTAACTCCACCGTAAACCATTTTAAGCCACCGTAACTTACGGTGGTACCGTAATTTACGGTGGAGGCCAGCGTGAAACTTGTAACTCCCTCATTTAAGGTTGTTTATGGTGCCTTTTCATAATCTAATCATTCCCATTCGTTTTGTAACTCCTAAGGGGCGAATTTGGGGTGTTCTAAGGTGTTCTTGAGTGATCTAAACATGAAGACTTTGTTTTGGATTCGAATGGACAAAGGTTCGATTGTGATGATGGTTCATAACACTATGAGCGGCTAGGTTTGCTTGGCGATCGTCTCGGATGTAAGGTTTTATTTGTGACAATTATGTTTGTTCTTTAATTTCTGGAATATTAGACTGTGCATGTGTTGTTAGTTTATTATGGTGTTTGATTGGTTGTTTGTAAATTGTTGATGTATGTTTGATCATAGTTCTAAACCATACGTTCTTGGTGCCATTGGCAATCGAGATATCATGGGAGGGATTAGGGTTGGATATGTGTTGATTGGTCATCGGGTAACAACCTCGCGTTCTAGGAATCCGAGTACTTAGTTCCCTTTCATCACAAACAATTGATCTTACATGAGCCATGTCTATGTGGTTCTTTCCAGTTGAACATGAACGTTAGTTGTCACTTAAAACTTGAAACTCGGGATGATCACTATCCTCTTATCTTGTTACAAAACTTAACCTTGATTTGTAATCTAATTTAGTTCAGTTTAGAAAATTAAAACCAAACAACCAAATCCGTGAATTTACTTTTCTTGCAATTTAGTTAACATTAGTCATTTAGATAACCATTGAGATAGCACATATTCCACAAACTCCCTGTGTTCGATACCCACTTACCGCTAGCTAATTAGTTGTAACTGGATTAAATTTGCGTGTACCACGACAAGCACGTCAAATTTTGGCGCCGTTGCCGGGGAGTAGTGCGCAACGTGTGTTATCTTGTGTATTAGTTTGAAAAAAATTAAAAGAAAAAAAAATAAAAAAAAAAAAACCAAAAAGATTTCTTTTATGTTCATGATTTACACTTGGTAGTTGAGTTGTGTTGTGCAGGATGACAGGGCATTACACAAATTTCAACTTATTTACGTGTAGATTGTGCGGGGGTCCACGACATCCATGTATTGGTTGCCACGAGGCTCACTACAGGAGGGCACATGGAAAACCGGTGTCTTATGTTTCACAGCTTCCACCTCCATCATACGTTGACGATTATGAATCAGAAATGGAGGATGACTATTATTCATATGGATACGAGCGGGACGAGGAAGTTTATTATGAGGCAAGGATGGATGATCTATGTTTTTGTTGCGGTCGCGATCACACTTATGATTATGATGTGTGCCCGGTGTATTCGGAAAACCCGAAGTATTGGAATAAAAAGATGATGGAAGCACGCATCTATAGACCGTATCAGGGATATCGACAATATCATCCCGAAGAATATTCTGAGCCCGGGGGTGTTTATGTTTATGAGACCGAGGAGGAAAAAGAGCTTGCTGTATTGGAAGTAACTTTGTCCAAACTCGAGCAATATTTAGCAACACCCAACCTGTCCGATGAAGACCGAATCAGCTGCTTAGTTTCTAAGTGTCATACTTTAAAATTGAAGATAGAGATAGAAGAACGCCTCTCACCATTACCTGACGATATTAGAGATTATTCTCACATGAAGGAGGAGGTTGTGGAGGATAATACCACACCAATGAGTCCTTTATCTGATGAAGAGTCACTCGTAGATCAGATGATGTGTGCAGATTATGAGGTAGAGCAGGCTGATGGGATGGATATGTGTACCGAACCTCTTCCCATAATTCAAATTAACAAGTGTGGGGAAGAGGGTTCGAGAAACAAGATGAGAAGGGTGAAACTACCAGACATTAAGGTATATGTCATGAAGTGGACTAGCAAAGCCCGTAGGAGCAGCTTTAACATGCCAAATAGACTGACAAATCTATGGAGATGGCATGTAAATTTCCGAGCATTTGTTGGAAATGCTGCGGGTAAGTGTGCATTAAGACCACCATAACGCATATCAGGTATGGTCTGGCTGAAGACCTTTAAACTTAGCGCTCTCGGGAGGCAGCCCGAGGATGTAGAGTATTGTATTTGTGTTTTGTTTTGTTTTGCTTTGTTTGGTTTGTTTTGGTGTTGTGTTTGTGTTTTGGCAGGTTATTACGTTTCAACCCTCGTGGATGCAATGATTCAAGTGTGGGGATGTTTGGCAACATCCCTGTTGAGATATCAGCGAATCTAAGAGATGTTTTTGAACCGGTCCGATTACCGCAGCTGCATCACTACCAACACTGCTAATTTACTAATCAGGTCGTGTCTTGTTCTCATCTTTTGTGCACCTTTGTATATATTCATGTTTATGATCATGGTTGGGTGGATGGGTGGTGTATTGGTTTTGATGTTATGTGTTGGGTTGTGCTAAGTTGGTGGTGTTTTTAGTTATATATAAAAAAACAAAAAGAAAGTTGTGGTTTGAGATGACGAGCTTTTGGTTGATGTTGAAGGGTTTAGCGATCAAGTCTTTCCAAAACCATACATTGGGGTCAATGTATCCCAAGTGTGGGGATGGGGGGAAATTTTGAGGTTTTTAAAAATTTTTTAAATCAAGCAAAACATTGTGAGAATTTGAACACCTTGGATTACACCCGAATGATGCACCGGCAACCCTTGATACCCTTTTATTCTTGGTGAGAGTTGAAGCCACACATGTAAATAAATAAATAATACTTGTCTTTGATGAGAGTGGCAACGGGTGGGGATGCATTAGAACTTGTGCCTTAATACGGTTTGAGTCCTTAGTTGGATATGAATGCGAAAAGGATAAGGGCATTTAGGTAGCCTCGTCTTTAGCGTGTGTGAGTGTGGGATTTGGGGGGTTGGACCTCATAAGATATATATATGAGCATGGTTGCGAGAGGGGTGGGGGTTTGGACATTTAGTTGCCCATTTTGTGCTTAAAGTCGATCATTTGTTACCCCTTACCTAGTTCCTCAAAAATTTACCCGACTTGACCCGGTCTTATAGTGTTAGTAGTTGTTATAGTGGTGTTTAGATTTGTTATGTTGAATGTTTCGTTGTTGCTATGTTATGTTTGCTATGTTGTTAAAAAAATATAAAAAAAAAAGAAAAGAAAAGAAAAGAAAAAGAAAGCAATGAAAAAAAAATGAAAAAGAAGGATGTGTGAGTTATCTTGTATATAGTAGTTATGCGTTATTTATTTCATTGTGTAATAAAAAGACCGGGTAAAGTCCTTCGCTACTACATATATATTCCATTTCCTACCCGTACACCTAGCCACGTTACAGCCTTAAAGCCCCTTTGATTTGCATTCATGTTTGGCGCTTGTTAGGAGGAGGACCGATTTAGGTATAAGCATATAGTTGTGCAATCACCCATTTGCCTTTTGTGTGTCTAGCTCACAATTGCTAGTGCTTACTTGTTGCCGAGAGGAGAGATATAGAGAGGGGTGTGTTAGTTTGGGTGTTAAGAAAGGGTTAGTAAAAGGACTACATGTTTATGCTTGGTTTACGTTGATCACTTGTGAACTTGGAAATGGTTTTTGATGGGTTGCTTGGGGGCAAGCAACGGTTAAGTGTGGGGATGTGACGGGTGGTCCACGGGACAACCCTTAAGTGTGTTAAAAGATAAGTTAATCCCCCATTTGATCATGTAATTGTCTTGAATTAGATGACTACGTTTGCTTGTGTTTCAGGTACATTTGGGGCTTAAAAGTGTGGAAATTAAGCTTCGAATAGGCGCGACTTAATTAGAGGATTGAAGACGGAGAATAAATGAAAAAAATAAAATTTTGGAATTGAAGAATTAAGAAGATAACATGATAGAGGATGAAATTACGAGAACGTAGGCGAAAACGGTGAAGAAAACGGAGTTGAAACGAGAAAGTTATGAAGAAAACAAAAATTGATTGCTGAAGCCTACCGTAAGTTACGGTGGTACCGTAATTTACGGTAGACTCTGACAAAAATTGATGCCGTAACTCAGTTTAACTCCACCGTAAACCATTTTAAGCCACCGTAACTTACGGTGGTACCGTAATTTACGGTGGAGGCCAGCGTGAAACTTGTAACTCCCTCATTTAAGGTTGTTTATGGTGCCTTTTCATAATCTAATCATTCCCATTCGTTTTGTAACTCCTAAGGGGCGAATTTGGGGTGTTCTAAGGTGTTCTTGAGTGATCTAAACATGAAGACTTTGTTTTGGATTCGAATGGACAAAGGTTCGATTGTGATGATGGTTCATAACACTATGAGCGGCTAGGTTTGCTTGGCGATCGTCTCGGATGTAAGGTTTTATTTGTGACAATTATGTTTGTTCTTTAATTTCTGGAATATTAGACTGTGCATGTGTTGTTAGTTTATTATGGTGTTTGATTGGTTGTTTGTAAATTGTTGATGTATGTTTGATCATAGTTCTAAACCATACGTTCTTGGTGCCATTGGCAATCGAGATATCATGGGAGGGATTAGGGTTGGATATGTGTTGATTGGTCATCGGGTAACAACCTCGCGTTCTAGGAATCCGAGTACTTAGTTCCCTTTCATCACAAACAATTGATCTTACATGAGCCATGTCTATGTGGTTCTTTCCAGTTGAACATGAACGTTAGTTGTCACTTAAAACTTGAAACTCGGGATGATCACTATCCTCTTATCTTGTTACAAAACTTAACCTTGATTTGTAATCTAATTTAGTTCAGTTTAGAAAATTAAAACCAAACAACCAAATCCGTGAATTTACTTTTCTTGCAATTTAGTTAACATTAGTCATTTAGATAACCATTGAGATAGCACATATTCCACAAACTCCCTGTGTTCGATACCCACTTACCGCTAGCTAATTAGTTGTAACTGGATTAAATTTGCGTGTACCACGACAAGCACGTCAAATTTCAATAGTGTAGAAGTAATTTTCGGGTATAATACCCCCTAAATAATGAAGTTATGCCCCGTTGTAAGTATTATAAACCCTGGTTACGTATTAGATATGCTGCCCAATAGATCTAGGGTTCCGTAACGACTGTCATGGTTCTGCCCAACGTAGTCGTTGGAATGCCGTCTCGGGAAGGGTGTTACTAATGTAAATAGTGGGTTATTATACTAACGCATGTGCATTTGTGTAATTAATAGATAATCACCAGGAAATCCTTAAGGAAAACCCTAAGGCAGCAATGTGAGTAATCTCCTTTTTGTAAACTGTTTTTACAAAACCTTAAATAATTTACAATGTGATTAGCAGTGATTGAGTCTTTGTAGTTCTTAAATTACTGCCGGTATGTTGGGGTTTTGTATACAAAATGTGGAACACGTTCCATTGGACAAAGAGTTAGCTAATGTGTAATATGACCCACCAGTCAGGATTGGCAGTACTGAATGAGTAATTGTGTAGAAATAAACATTGTAATAGCACTCAATACTGTTAAAGGATAAAACTCTTCTTGATTAAACTGGGATTCTCTCACCAGTATTTCCCACTGACAAAATGTTTTTAAACGCGTTTCAGGTAACAAAATGTGAAAGCCAAATAGAAGCCAGCTGAACAGCACTGAAGGCTTGGAAAAAGTGGCTATAAAAGTTACCTGACTAAAGAGATGTTTTTATTAAATAAAATTGGGTTTATCCCTATAAAAATGTGTGTACTAAAAACTTGGGAATTTCCCACGTGTTTAATATTATAAAAGTGTGGTATTTACTGTGATAAACTATTTCCTAACTACGGTCCTGATAAAATTTCCGTTGCCAAAATGGTAAACCCCGATACCACTAAATCTGGTCTCGCGGCCGCCCGTTCCCAGGACAGATAGGGGACGGGGATTGCGACATACCAGGTAGTTCTTCAGGGAAGACATCAGGGTATTCAGAAATCACATAGATATCTTCTATCTTGGGTTTCAGCTCGTCTACCTTCACCTGTGCCATGTAAATGGCATACCTGCTATTCAGACACTTGGATGCCTTGAGTAGTGACACCTTCTCAGGCAATCCTTCGTGTAAATCTCCTTGGATGGTGATCATTTCACCAGATGGGGTTTTAATGTCGATGAGTTTCTTATCGCAGGCTATTCGGGCTTGTTTATGCGATAACCAATCCATGCCTAAGACTACATCAAACCCTGCCAATTTCATTGGTTGAAGAGAGATTGGAATAGAATGATTCTTAATGAATATGGAACATCCATCAAGAATGGAATATGCGGTTACTAAGGTTCCATCGGCAAGTTCTACCTCATAAACAATATCTAGAGTTCTTATAGGTAAATTTAATAGTTTACTAAACTTATGGTGTACAAAAGACTTATCAGCACCTGAATCAAAAAGAACTCTAGCAAAAATATAGTTGGTAAGGAATGTACCCGTTATAACATTAGCGTCATTCACTGCCTCTCTTGCATTCATCTGAAAGGCTCGGGCATTTCATTTCTTTGCCCCACCAGGCTTAGAAGTACATTCCTTGGCAGCCTTAGGGCAGTTTGTCTTAATGTAGCCCTTCTCGCCACAGCCATAACAGACGGCATCCTTAAGATCCTTACAATCTAAAGTCTTATGCCCTGTTTTCTTGCAAATACCGCAAGGCTTAGCCTGCTGATCCGAACGATATTGTCCCCAATGCCTTTTGTTGCAGGTCTTGCAGACTGGTCTGTCATCAGACTTCTGCTGGTTCTTCTTGAACCCAGATTTGCCCTTCTTCTTGGACTTTTAGGAGGTATCTTCATCCCTTTTCCTTTTCTCGTCAATCTAGGTTTTGACTTACTTTTGTCTCACCGCATCCAGGGTGAGAGATAGATACAGGTCCACAGCAGACCTATAAGAAGTAGGCTTCGAAGCCTTTACCATGCCCTTAATTTCTGGTGCTAGACCACCGATGAACGCGCAATGCTTTTGGATTCTGGAGTAATCAGGTAGGGTACTAACCTTGATAAGGTGTTAAAATCGGTAACATAGTTCCGACAGTCCAAGTTTTTCATTGTGAGAGTCAGAAAATCTTACTCCACCTTCTCCACCTCACGCGGTGGGCATTAAGTCTCTTTATTAAGGTCCATAAACTTGGACCACTCAAGATTGTACAAGGGTATCTTCCCTGTAGATTGAATCATGGCCTTCCAGCATGTTAGGGCATCTCCCTTAAATGATTGAGAGACAAACTTCACAATATCCTTATCAGCACCCCCGCTGATATCTACCACAGTCTCCATTTCATCCAGCCATCTCATGGCATCAATAGCCCACTTCTCACCCTTGAAGTCGCGGGGCTTATAGGATACGAAATACTTGTAGGTACACATGTCCCTTGAAGAACAAGACCTATCCTGAAGCACTTGCTTCTTGGTTCACTCTTAGCATTTGAAAAGTGAATTGAGCTCTCCTTACGAGCTGATGAATGTGGGATTGATTGGGACTTGGAACGAGTAGCACTCGATTCCTTAAAATTTACTATAAAAGCATTCATTGCCTTGCCGACTTCAGCAGCAATCATAGCTTGGAGATCAACTCCATCGTCATTGAGGTTAACATTCGCATTATCATTATTGTTGCGACCGCTATTGGCTTCATTATAATTTGCTATATTTGTATGCTTGGTACTAAAAACCAAAATAGATAATTGCTCAGTTGCAATATAATAGTTAGTCATCGAATTTTGATGACTTAAAATGCATTAGCCATGGTATCATTAAACCATATAGGCTATATGGTTTGGATATACAAATCCTTCACCTTTTTGGATCTGTGTGCACAAAGTTACAACTGCTTTGTTTTAACATTTCTAATGAATGTAGAATACAATAATCAGTATATGTTTAGCCTAGGTCACAAAGGACCATCAAGGGCATTTGAGGTTCGGACAAAAATCATTACTATTAGGCAGTGGATCATAAAGTCCCAACTGTCATAGTCATATTTGACAAATTCTAATGAATAAAAGTATGTATATAAGCCGCGATCTCAATTGATCAAGTGGCTTTAAGGCTTGAACGTGGTTCACCACATTTGGATAGGGAGTCATAAGACCACAACTATCATTGTCATAATAGATGATATAATATGGCCCATAGGCAAATCAATTAACATCATATAAGATGTTAAAATAGATAATCATTGTATTGATGATATTAGTCATGATCTTATTGATCATATAGACTATGAGGCTTGGGCATAACCCACCACCTTGAATAGGGAACCACAAGGTTACAACTGTGGTTGTCTCAATTGACAACAATAGATAGCTCATAGGCTTGTCTCAAAGGACATAAAAATATAGCCTGTAGGCAAATCATCACTAAGGATGGTAAAATATGATCATCGCATTGATGATATTAGCCATGATCTAATTCGATCATAAAGGCTATAAGGTTTGGACGTAGTCTATCACCTTGAGGGCTAGTGTGGTTCCTCAGGTCACACTGCCAGGAGTATTAACATTACTTGAATGTTAACATAGAATAATTGTCTTAATGGTTGAATAATAAAAGCCATCGTTGCATTTGACCATAAAAGCTTGGAGGCTTGAACATAGTTCACCACCTCTGGATAGAAGGGCTATTCATCCTTAACTATCTTGATAGAAGGGTTATTCATCCTTAACTATCTTGATAGAAGGGCTATTCATCCTTAACTATCATTTATGATTTGCCAAATAATATGGACTTGCCAATTGGCTGGTAAAAACCATTATGAAGATCTTTTGGAATTATTGAGCAGATCGATAAAGTTCGAATTAAAATCGAGATGATAGCTTGAAAAGGATGTAATGAATACATATAATATAAATAATTTCAAAATTTCATTAAATGATAGAAAATTACAATACTTGCCTTAAACTGGACTTTGAAATAAATTTAAACTACTTGTCCACGCAGGGACTAAAAAGAAATACATGTCCACGCAAGGACTAAAAGAAAAGAGATGTCCACGCAAGAACTTTTGGAATTTAAATAAATACAATATATGATAAATAAATAAAGTCTTCACTCTTCCTTCTTTCCCTTGACCAGCTTGGTGAGTTTCTTGAAGAACTTACTTGTCTTCCTCTCATTCTTCTCAGCCTGACATTGAACCTGTTCTGCCCTTTCCAAGGCCTGATTAATGGCCTCTAATTGTGGCGGCAGTATTGGCTGTGGTTGTGGCTGAGGCACAGCAGGATACGGGTACCCATAGCTTAGATATCCCATAGTTGGGTAAGCAGGGGGAATGGAGATAGGTACAGAGCATTGTCTATGACCTCTTGCATACAAGGGTCGTACAAGGGCGCCTGATAGTTATAATCTATCAGCGTAGATGGGTTAAAAGGATTGTATCCAGACGTATCTGGATACATAGTGATCTTGTTATCAAAACCCGATGGCGGTGGTGGTTGAGCGAACGTTACTGGAGTCGGATCAACCACTGGTGTAGTGTTTGAGGGTCCACCCATTTGTGCGTCCTCAAAGATTGGTGGGTATGTTTGGGGTAGAGGCAGTAGCAGACTTGAACGTAGCCCCAAACGCACTGACATGTGTGCTCCACACTTTTTCCTTAGTGGTTCTGGTGGTGGTTGCGGTTGTTCCACCGGTTCCATATGCATGTCCTCTTGTGGAAGCTGCAGAGGCAGTGTCAGAGAATGGTAGGGAGGTGTGTTCACGAATGTGAACTGGTTCCAATATTGGTCCCATTCGTTAGGACCTTGGTACGATGAACCTGCGTAAGAAGCAGAATCACTTGAAATTTCAATGGGGTGCACATGTGACCCCGGCGGTGGCATCACCAGATCTGAATCTTCATCCGGCTCCATCTGTTGGTCTAACTGGTTTTGAGCAGTTGGAGGTGTGTTTATGTACTGGTTTGGGTCAAAAGACCCATTAAATGAGTGGGAATGAGAATGCTGTGATTGGTGTGAATGATGGGTCTGATGGGAATGATGAGAATGGAAGGAATGATGGTAAGACGGTGATGAGTCAAGTGAGATAGAATGTCTTGCTGAGTTAGAATTTCCCCAATCTTGGTAAGGATCCGAATCATAAGAATTGGAGAGTATATGTCCTGATGGTCCACCCCTCATTGGACCTTTTCCTCGTCCTATTCTGCGATATCTTGGCGGCATGATTAATTCCTGTAAAAAATCAGAAACAATGTACATATAACTTAATAAAGATAAGAGTTAATCCTAAGTCACTGCCTAGACTTAGAAAGTCTAAGGATTATGCTATTGTGCTGGTTGAGATTAAACACAAAAGGCTAGCGTTTAATTCACTCACACGTTGGCTCTGATACTAACCTGTCACACCCCGGTCTTACCGACCACAACATCAGCCTGGTGGGCCCGGTTGGGGAGTATCGTGACGATTGATATCAAATACACAACACAGATAGGACAGCGGAAGTCTTGGAGTTAAAATATTATTACAAATGTAAATGTCCAAATGTTTAAAATAATATACAGAGTGTTTGTAATAAAGATCCACAAGCGGATCAAAAATTTACAAAGTGAAATAATTAGACTACTAGGCTTTATGCAAAGGAGATGCAAATTCCTCTTCTAGCATTACCAGGCAACTTCAAGCCTATTTACGTATCCTTGCAACCTGTAACTTAGTCTTTTGAAAATACGTTAGTTTACACTGGTAAATACAAATAACCGACTCATTTGAAAATATTTCAAAAATGTTTTAAGTGCACAAGGCACATACTTGGTACAATTCAAAATGATCTTGTATACAGTTTTACATGCCTGTCAATACATATGGGGCCCGGTACTAAACATTGATAACATGATTAACCGACACGCCACTTTAACCCACAAAGGGGTCTCCCCAATATGGGAAAGAAAAACATTTTATGATAGCATTAGCATTTGTCAGGTGTATGCCTACACCCCGTGCTCGGTCGTGGCCATTAGTAACTTAAATGAGCCGAGGATATCCAGGACACGATCAAGTTAACCCCCAATGTTTAAGTTATCAGACAAAACAGATTAAAACGAGTTATGAAGATTTTGTAGTCACAATCCGACATATGATCCCATACCCGACCAAGCGGTAATAATTTACCGTATCCCAAGCCCGTATAGGGAAAATAGGTTAGGAGTATTTACTTGGCTAAAACTCGTCTTAATATGCAAGAGTTATAAATAGCTCAGCCGTAATCAACTAACTAAGGTTGGTTGCAATTTACCGGAAGGCCCTAGTTTGGAATGAATGGTATAATAACCAATTAGAAGGCTAACGGGTCCTGTTTAAGTCGTAGACTTGAACCGGTTAACTTAAATTATCGAAAACGGTATGATACGCATGATTAAGCGATGACCGGAATAGAATGTAGTTTAAACCCAACAAGTACTAAGACTTGTATAATATGGGTAAACAATATACATTCTGTAATTTGAAGAAAAAATGATAAGATTTGACCCGTTTCGGTGAAGTTACGTAAACTAGTTACATAAGTTCAACCGTACGCATATAACCGATATTAGGTAACCGGATGAGTCATAAACAAGTTCTATATGCCATTATACTTTGAATAAGTTGTAACATCAGTAGGTTATCAACTTATATGACCATTAAGGTTTTAAAATCAAAATATGCACCATAAGGGCATTTTAGTCATTATAAGATATAAATTAAGAACTTGCATATAAACTGATATTATAAACATGTTTATTCTGTAAAAAAATACTTTAATTATGATATAATATCAGTAAGTGGTCATAATATAACATACTTTGAGAACTTTTAAAAAAATCTGAGTTCTGATCAAGTACCTTCTGTGAAAACACTTTAATTATGTTATAATATCAGTAGGTAATTAGTTTTATATGATAGTTGTGGTTTAAAAACATATAGTATACGCCAAAAGGGCATTTTGGTCATATTATAACATAATCTGAGAACTTATAAATAAACTCAGGTTATGAACATATTTGATACTCAAAAATATGTTAATTATAATAACATCAGTAGATAATAGATTTGATATGATAAATTATGTTTAAACCATACAATGTGCCGAAAGGGCATTTTGGTAACTATATAACATAATTTACGATCTTGTATGAAAACTCAGGTTATGATCAGAATTTATATACCAAAATATGCTAATTATAATAACATATCAGTAAGTAATTCGTTTGCAAGTTCATTATTGATTAAAACCATGTTTTATGCAAAAAAAAAAAGGCATTTTGGTCAAAGTTAGGCATATTATAGAAACTTGCATATAAACTCAGAATCTGATAATGATCAAGTAGTATAACCTCAGAGGGTTATCCTACATTATAATGTGATCATAATACAACTTTAATTCGGGTTAGACTGCACAATCAGGTTACAAACCAGGTTACATGAAATTGTATGTGACCATTACAAAGACTTGCAGCCTGAACAAGTCATGCACAAGTCAGTTAACATGAAACTGTATGTGACCATTACAAAGACTTCCAGCCTGAACATATGTGACCATTTTATGCAGGTTAACCAAATAAAGTCAAACTGCACAATCTCACCTGTTTTGACAAATCAATAAAAGTCAGCAATAATCAATAAAACTCATCAAAAGTCAACATTAACTAAAATTCAACAAATGTAAAAAAAGTCAAAAATAGGCATTAAAAGTTAACCATAAGTAACCATAACCAAAAGAGACCATAAACAGGTTCATCCATGTAAAAAAACACTAAACAAGTTTGACATGTCTACTTCGACTTCAAACATTACATTATCAATATCAACTGTGTCATCTTTATCTACATTAGGAATGATGAATTTTGGTTCATTTTTCACTATTTCTTCAACCACACCTTTACCTTTGATATCCTCCTCTTTTTCCTTATGCTTAGGTTTTGGTTCTATAACATCATTCCCAGTTTGTTCATCATCTACAATTTCAACCTTATTTGAATGCCCATTGTCATCAACACAACTTTCAACATCTACAGGGTTCATAACAGCATCAAAGTACTTTTCAAATTCTGCATCTATAATTTCTACTTGTCCTACATTCAGGGGAGACCTCATAACAGGTTTCTTCAGTCCAGTCCTTTTCACGGGTTTGTTCATTCCAATCCCAACCCTACTTTCCCCCTCTTCAATGTACACATTAAATTCCCTATGAACAATGGTATGTTTCAACAAACTCATCACATCATCAAACTTCCATAAAGGTCTCAAACCTATCTAGGTCAACATAGGGCAGTAGGTAATGGTAGTTCCGAATTGAGCCATCTTTATAACCTAACTTTTGTGCAATATCATGCATATCAATAAGACTAAATGGTCCCTGTTTAGCAAATCAATATAATCAGACTTACCTCCCTCATAAACCCTATAAGGAAAATCAGTAAACTTTCCACCATGAAAAACCTTGAAGCAGAACACCTATTCATATATACCTGAAAAAGGCATTATTTTTTAGGAACATTAAAATTTTGCTCTGTTTTTTATCACAGACTGTGCTTACCGTAAATGTCTTTTTGATAATCGTCATCATCTGCTCTGATGTGCCAAGTTGCAAGCATTTTTGCCCTAATCGTCGTGTTCTTTGTTGATCGTTGTGTGTGTGATTCAATTTTGAGAATGTGAAAGGGTTTTGCAATGTTGATAATTCTGTATAGAGTTTGAGAGGTTTTTTAAAGAAATGATGAAAATACCCTCACGTTTTCTGCACGTGAGGGTCTTGGTCGTTAGATAATGACGGTGTTAAGGCTTATAACCTAAGATTGTTACAAATTAAAATGTTAATATCTGATTGTGCAACAAAATTTATTCGTACCCAATATTGAAATTTTGAAGAAAGCACAAGGACTAACGGTACACTTTTTTCTTTTATTTAACTTTTTTTAGTGTCTTTTTGTCCTTTTTTCTATTTTGTCTTTTGTTTTTCTTTGCTTTACTCCTCAAATTTCAACATTGACACTTATAGCCTTTTAACTTTTTAAAGACTTTGTAATCGAGTTTTATGTGCTTATTTTTATGTATGTGTGGGTATAAATTCAAGTTGATTTACGTTTCGATGTAATTTTTTTGAGAATGAGTCAGGTCAAATATAATACGTTTCCGTGCTTATTTTTATATACGTTTTAAGTTGGTGTACATTTTAACATAAAATTTTTACGGAACGCCACGACAACGCATGGGAAAATTTACGAGTCATTAATAATAACGAACTTGAATAGATGTCTTATTTCATAAGAACAAGTAACGTAGTAGGTGAGTCACTCTCATCTAACCTGGTAATCAGGCATGGAAAATCTTGTCGGCAAATATAATATATACATTGTGAATGGCTAACATTAATAATCTTGATTTGATTTGCGCAATTAAATCATCTTTCGTCGAAGTAAATTCAGAGTGTGCAAAGCTAGATATTAATTAAGCACTTCATATTTTTTTATAGTCGTAAACGAGTCAAGTTAAAGTTCAATTAATCTTGAGTTCATCCAGTGGCGAAGCTTGAAATTTTTTACGGGGGGGTCGAAAACGTATATATCCAAAAAATTCTATAGAACCGGGGGGTCGAAAACATATATACCCAAAAATTTCTATACAAAAACTACATATATAACACTATTGGCCGAAAAGTTCGGGGGGTCGAGCGCCTCTCCCGGCCCCTTCAAAGCATCGCCCCTGGTTTCATTCGAGACCTCAATCTGGCTTGTTTTGAATCATGTGACTAAAGTAATTTTACAAGGACAAGTACGTTTTGTTTGTATTAACCATTTTTGCTTGTTTGGAGTCATGTGACTAAAGTAATTTTACAAGGACAAGTACGTTTTGTTTGTTATTAATCATTTTTATCTATATGTACTTCTCATATACCAATTTATAATCGTATAATCATATATACTGTAATATATTTTTGTGACACCATAGGCAATAACATATCGTTCTCTATTATCTTTTTCCAATTTTGAAAGTGCTTAGAGAGGAGAGACTCTATGTTACGATTTACAATACTATTTAGTTTTTAAATCTTAATAATTGTATTATATTTATTTTTATTATATAGCCTATATACCACATAAATACTATAGCATCTATATAAACATTAGAGTCATTTAGTCTTGTGAGCTCGAAGTGTTAAGCTCGAGCTAGTTTATTCAAGGATATGTCATTAGGTTCAAGCTTAATTTAAACTATTTAGTATTGGATCTCCTTTCTATGTCTTTTCTGTCGTTTTGTTTTTTTTAGCCTTTAACTTTTAGTATTGACACTTAAAAGATTTTATTGCCGATTTTCATGTGCTTATTTTTATGTATATGCCGGTATAAATTCAAGTTCATTTACGTTTCAACGTAAACATTTTTTTGGGAAACGAGTCGGATCAAATATAATATGTTTCCATGCTTATGTTTTTTGTGCGTTTTCAGTTAGTGTATGTTTTCAGTTAGTGTACGTTTTGACGGTATAAATTCGAGTTATTTTACGTTTCGACACTGTCGCAACGCGCCGTATCATTCTTTAACTTAAAAAGAAAACATTATTTTCTTACGTGCTTATTTAATGTACGAGTCACATAAATTCAAGTTAGTTTTTGTTTCGACGTAAATTTCTTTCGCAAATAAGTTAAGTCAAATATAATTCCGTGCTTATTTTTACGCACATTTTTAGTTGATCTATATTTTGACGTAAATTTTATTTACAAACAAGTCAGGTCAAATATAGTATGTTTTCATCAGGGCCGGCCCGTTAGGCTTACCAATCTAGGCACGGGCCTTGGGCCACCAAAAATCAAGGGCCTTCATTTTTTAGTAAAGTCTTATATATTGTATACGTATCAGGCTCAAATAAAAAGCAAAACTAAACCATGTTTTTTTTCAATAAAGTTACAAAGATAAAAATTGTTTAGGAAAAAAGGCCCACATTCAAGACCCAGTTTCAAAATTAAACCACAGACATGACTGCAGTCTGTAGCAACCATCTACCACTCGACCTCATCCGAATTCCATGAATTAGCGCCAAAAATCCCTAAAACTGAGCCGCGGTCATCTTTCCTACCTCCTATCGCAACCAGCTCTTTCGATTTTATAGGTTACTGGCTATCACTAACGGTAATCACTCATGGCATCGGGTCTGTCGGGATTGGAGGAGAATTTATGGGCAAATTAGGGCTAATTACTAAACGTATGTTAACTTTAGTAGCTAATTTTTCTATTAACTCTATATGTTTTGCAAAAGGGCCTCCACTTCGTGGTCCGCTTAGGGTCTACAAAAAAGTTGGAACGGCTCTGGTCTTCATTACACCGTATAAACTCGAGTTGTTTCGACAATGCCACAACGCGCAAGATTGGTGTTGGGGTTCGTGTTGTGTCGGAGTGTCATCACAAATGTTTGACACGTATCGCAACACAACAAAACTTATTAAAGTGATCAACCCACTTGCATTATTATTTTTAACCACTTTATAGAAACGTGGAAAATGTTGTCGAAATGCGACAACAAAATTAAAAAAACATGAGATTCCTTTTACACGAAGCTTTACCATAAAGATTAAAGAGGTACAATCTGGGACCTTTGTGAGTTTTTTAAAATCTGTTGGACATCATTTTCATATGTTAGTAAACAAATAAATATAATAATGATTTTCTACCTAATTTGATTTTTTTTATTAAGTTATTTGTTATTATGCTAAAGTCAGTAAAAGTATTCAACAGTAAAATCACGTAAATTTGACAGTATTTTATTGTTAAAAAAATTTCATAACTGGTTATTGGACTTAATTGTTTTGTTCACATACAAAATACGTGAGGATTAAAAGCTGTAATCCGTCTTTTTAGTTGGGTTATTTATTTAAGGGTATTTTTTATGGAGTTGTATTTTAGGTTAAAATATTGAGTTTTTATTTAGCATAAAAACAGGTTAGCAACTTCTTTAATCGTTTCACGAAATAACACTTGTTAGGATCTTTATTTGGAAGAAAAGAAAGCTAATGGCTTGGTTTTCGGTTGGTGAATGGGGTTTTACGATCTGTGATCGGTGTTCAAGCTGTGTGGAAGAATATGAACAAACAAATGATTAAGGATGATTGTTAGACTCAATTGTTGTTGGAAATTTGTGAAAATAGCATTTTTCACAAATATTGGAAAATGATTTTTTCCTATTTTGGACTAGAAATAAATATAATAAAATGAGCGGGTTTTATATATTTATTTGTGGGTTTGTGTTCCATGTTGGAAGAGCTTCGCAACGAACTAAACCAAGTCCAAAACGGAGCTAAGATGAATGAGATATCGATGCTCAAAATTTGGTGTTTGAAACTTGAATGCTGAAAAAAGTGGGAAATTGGCACCTTGTCCCACATAAGAGGAGAGATGAAACTTAAAGGGGTATTTAAGTGGGAACTCTCCATCCATATTGTTTCATGAAAGCACACACTTAGTGTACTCGCGAAGGCACTGAAGTGACGTGTGCGGCTCACGGAAGTGAGCCAAAACGGCGCGACTGTGTGGCGTGCTCGTAGAGGCTCACAGGTGACGTGGCGCACGCGCGCATGAGCGTGCAGACTTGCGCGCGCTCGCACAGAAACTTCCAGCAGTTAATGCCAGTGCAGTTACATTCAGCATTCGAAACTGACGAAGTCAATGGCTTTGACTGCGAATTAAATGACGAATTAAAGTGCATTGAAGACGTTTAATGCAATTTAATTCACCCATTTAAATCGTTTTTCAGTTTCTTCTCAACATCTGCAGTATAAATAGGAGGACCTGCTGCAGAACCAGACACAAAAAAAAAATCACCAGCAATACAATCTTCTTCTCTGAATTTTCTTCATCTTCTTCAAGCATTCAAGGTACACCTTCGGGTTGGAGTCAAGACCGGCAGTACAACTGCTAGGGCTGTTGTATCCTTGAAACAAACGTGTTCTCCTGGGAGACACGAAATTTGTTTTAAGGGACATGTGTCTAACACGATTCTCAGCCAAGAACACCAGTTTTGTTTAAATTTATGTTCTTGTTTTTATTTTTACTTTCAGTTGTAATTGTTTAGTTTCAGTTTCATTCTGTTATTGTATTGTAATTCAAGTTAATAAAAGGATTTTATTTATTTTACACGAACGGATTCCTACAGTCTTAAAACAAATTTTTTAAAACACTGTTCGTGTAAGACACAAACAATTCTGCTGTGATTCTAAATTTTTTTTTCTCACAGCAGGTTATGTTTTAAGAAGTTTTTTTTTCGTGTTTTGGTTCAAAGTAGCGACTTTGTCAAAACAGTTTCTCTGCTTCTACTCCTTTCTTTATTGAGTTCTAAATACCTACTGTTGTAATCTTCAAAGTTGGACTTAGAAGCTACGCGGTGGTTTCAAAACTTTTTGGTTTTGTTTAGTTGAAAAATAATAAATTAGCACATTTATTATCTTCTAAACAATTTTATTAACTTGGTTTTGTGGAATTTTTCAGAATGTCGACTGAAAATACCAGCGTCAACGTTGTTGTCGGTACCCCTGCCAACACTGTGGGAGCGTCCATAGTGGCGAATCACGCTGAACGACCAGTGAAGTTCTCGGGTCTACACTTTAAGAGGTGGCAGCAGAAGAGGTTCTTCTACCTGACCACCATGAACCTTGCGAGATTCTTAACTGAAACCGCTCCTCAACCTGTGGAAGGGGAGACCGACACACAAAGGTTATGCGCGGTAGAGGCTTGGAAGCACTCGGATTTCATTTGTCGAGGCTATGTACTCAACAGTCTCTCGGATGCATTGTATAATGTGTACTATAATATAAAGACTTCCAAAGAATTATGGGAGTCCTTGGATAAAAAGTACAAAACGGAGGATGCGGGAACAAAGAAATTTGTTGTCGCCCGTTTCTTGGACTACAAAATGGTTGATAACAAGACTGTTATGAACCAAGTCCAAGAGTTGCAAATTATACTACATGACATCCATGCTGAGGGAATGGTACTTAGCGAAACATTTCAAGTGGCAGCCATGATCGAAAAATTACCTCCTGCTTGGTTGGATTTTAAGAATTATCTTAAACACAAGCGAAAGGAAATGACAATTGAGGAACTTGTCGTCCGTGTTCGTATAGAAGAGGACAACATGGTGGTCCAAAAAGGTACCATTTTGCAAGCTTCGGCTAAGGCAAACATAAGATTGGGAGTCCTCAATGGGCAATAAGGGCAACGGTAAAAACAACAACAAGGGGAAAGCAAATGTTAACAACCTTGGACCGAAAAAGGGGGCTGTGAAAAAGAAGTCTGCGCCTTTCCAAGGTACTTGTTACAACTGTAACGAGACGGGGCACCGTGCTAACCAATGCAAGAAACCTAAGCGTGAGCGTGCGCACATGGTTGATGAGGATGGTATGCCTCTGATTGCAATGATAACCGAAGAAGTGGCTATGATTGAAGAAGTCAACGCGATGGGTGAAAACCCAAAAGGATGGTTCGTTGACACGGGTGCAACCCGCCATGTTTGTGGAGACAAGGCTCTTTTCTCTACATTCAAGGAAGCGTCGGGTGAAGAAAAGCTTTATATGGGGAATAAAGCTACCGCAAGCATCAAGGGGGAAGGCACCGTCATACTGAAGATGACGTCTGGCAAGGAGCTTACCTTGACCAATGTGCTTTATGTCCCAGAGATAAGGAAGAATCTCGTGTCGGGATGGATGCTCAACAAGTTTGGATTTGTCTAGTGTTTGAATCGGACAATTTTGTTCTTTCTAGACGTGGAATGCTTGTTGGAAAGGGCTATGCCCTAAATGGAATGTTTAAAATGTCTGTAATGGTTGTGAAAAACAACAAGAATATGAATGAAACTTCTTCTTCAACTTACATGATTGAGTCTTCTAATGTTTGGCATGGTAGACTGGGACATGTAAATTTTAATTCTTTACAACATTTAATTAAATTAAATTTGATACCAACATTCCATATCGAGTCCAATTACAAATGCGAGACATGTGTCGAATCCAAACTTATGAGATCATCGTTTAAATCAGTTGAACGAATAACCGAACCCCTTGATTTAATTCATACCGATGTGTGTGATTTAAAAGCGGTTCCCTCACGTGGAGGAAACAAGTACTTCATCACGTTTATTGATGATTGTACTAAATATTGCTATGTGTATTTACTTAAAAGTAAAGACGAAGCAATAGAGAAGTTTATCTTGTACAAAAATGAAGTTGAGAATCAACTTAAAAAGAAGATAAAAGCTATGAGAAGCGATCGAGGAGGTGAATATGTTGCACCTTTTGTGGATTTATGCGCAAAAAGTGGCATTGTACACGAGTGTACACCTCCTTATTCTCCACAATCAAATGGTGTGGTGGAACCAAAGAACCGCACATTGAAAGAGATGATGAATGCCATGTTGATAAGCTCAGGAGTGAACCGAGAAATGTGGGGGGACGCCATTATTTCAGCAAACTATCTTTTGAACAAGATACCATTGAAAAATAGGGACGAAACTCCATATGAGTTATGGAGAAAGAGGAAGCCTTCATATAAATACTTGAAAGTGTGGGGGTGCCTAGCAAAGGTGATTGTACCACCTCCTAAGGCTCTTAGGATATGACCCAAAACTGTTGATTGCATTTTCATAGGATATGCACATCAAAGTAGTGCACATCGTTTTCTTGTACACGAGTCTAAGAATCCCGATGTACACAAACACACTATCATAGAAGCAAACTCTAACATCGTCTCATATTTTGAAAATGTGTTTCCTATGTTAGGACAAACACATGCGACTTCATCAACAGCGGATGATGAAGCAGGTCCAAGTTCATCTACATGGTTAGATGAAGCAGGTCAAAATTCATCTACGAGGATAGATGAAAGACATGAGTGACCCGAGGTCGAGGAGGGTGAGCTTAGATGAAGTAAACGACAAAGGATTGAAAAATCCTTTGGTCCAGACTTCATGAGCTATATGGTTGAGGGTGATCCCAATACCTACCGCGAAGCGGTTACCTCCGCCGAAGGACCTCAATGGCAAGAAGCAATTAAGAATGAAATTGATTCTATATTGCAAAACCATACTTGGGAGTTAGTAGATCTTCCACCTGGTTGTAAACCACTTGGATATCGTTGGATATTCAAAAGGAAGATGAAAGCTGACGGAAGTATTGATAAATTCAAGGCAAGGTTAGTGATCAAAGGATTTAGACAAAAGGAGGGTCTAGACTACTTTGATACTTACTCGCTTGTAATGCGAATAACCTCTATACGATTGGTTCTTGCAATTGCGGCTCTAAGAAATTTGGAAGTTCACCAAATGGATGTAAAGACCGCATATCTAAATGGCGATTTAGAAGAAGAAATTTACATGGAACAACCTGAGGGTTTTTCCGCCCCAGGAAACGAGGGCAAAGTATGTAAATTGGTCAAGTCTTTGTATGGCTTGAAGCAAGCTCCAAAACAATGGCACCAAAATTTTGATCATGTCATGATTGACAATGGTTTCAAAATAAATGAGTGCGAAAAGTGTGTTTATTTTAAAGACACACCAAGAGGTTATGTAATCTTGTGTCTTTATGTTGATGATATGCTTATCGTTAGGAGTGATGATAACATGATCAACTCAACGAAAGACATGTTGAAAGCGAGGTTTGACATGAAAGACATGGGTCTCGCGGATGTGATTCTTGGAGTAAAAATCACTAGAACCCAAAATGGTCTTGTGTTAAGTCAATCTCACTACGAGGATAAGATCCTTGGGAAATTCAATTCGGAAGATACAAGTATAGCTCGAACTCCAATTGATAATACCCAACGCCTAAGGAAGAATAGAGGCAAGAGTGTTGCTCAGTTAGAGTACTCAAGGATCATTGGTAGTCTCATGTATCTAATGACATGTACTAGACCCGACTTAGCATATGCTGTGAGCAGGCTAAGTAGATACACCAGTAATCCGTGCGCGGAACATTGGAAAGCTATCACGAGGGTGCTTAGGTACATAAGATACACAAGAGACTATGGATTGCATTATACCAGTGATCCAGCAGTGATCGAAGGATACACTGACGCGAACTGGATATCGGATATAAAAGATCATAGATCGACAAGTGGATATGTGTTTACACTTGCCGGAGCAGCTATAGCTTGGAAGTCTACCAAGGAAACGGTTATAGCTAGATCCACGATGAAATCCGAATCGTCACTTTAGATAAAAGCGGGGAAGAGGCGGAGTGGCTATGTCAATTTGTGGAAGATATTCCAAGATGGCCAAAGCCGTTGACGGCGATTTGCTACATTGTGACAATCAATCAGCGATTGTTAAAGCACAAAGCGCAACGTACAATGGCAGATCAAGGCACATTCGGCATAGACACAACACGGTACGACAACTTATCTCAACGGGTGTTATCTCAGTTGACTATGTGAGGTCAAAGGAGAACATTGCGGACCCGTTAACAAAAGGCTTAAGCAAATATAAGGTGTATAAGTCGTCAAGAGGAATGGGACTAAAGCCCATAGATGAAGGGAATATGAGGGAAACCTAACCTAGTTGACTGGGATCCCAAGATCTAGGTTCAATAGGCAAACTTAATCACAAACCCAATGGGAGTCACTGTGGGGGGTGCCCCAAATCTCAATAAAGGGAGTTTTATACTTCCTAGTCCATTCCAATCAGTGACATGAAGTGAGGTTAAGCATGTTGAGGTTAAGGATTTTGTGTAAATCCAAATTAACCATGATGCCTTTAATGATTCAAAGGAATCACCTATGTTAGAGAGAAGTGGGGTCGCTTCGAATGGATTTGTGGGGAGGCACAAATCCTAGAGCTCTCGCAGAACCTGGAAAGTGTTCCATGACCATAAACGGACACAACCATGAGGACTTGACTCGACTAGGGAGAGTATTGTGTGAATGTATATTGTCGCCTACATAAATGGGGGATTGTTCAAAGACACCGCGTCTACAAGACCCTAGGAGGCTAAGTATGCTTCACAAAAGAAGGTTCAAAGGTTACACCCACCTATCTTGCAATACTCAACTGTTGAACGTGTATCGTTGAAACTTGATAGATCGATTTCTATTCATGTGGGGGATTGTTGGAAATTTGTGAAAATAGCATTTTTCACAAATATAGGAAAATGTTTTTTTTTTTCCTATTTTGGACTAGAAATAAATATAATAAAATGAGCGGGTTTTATATATTTATTTGTGGGTTTGTGTTCCATGTTGGAAGAGCCTCGCAACGAACTAAACCACGTCCAAAATGGAGCTAAGATGAATGAGATATCGATGCTCAAAGTTTGGTGTTTGAAACTTGAATGCTGAAAAACGTGGGAAAGTGGCACCTTGTTCCACATAGGAGGAGAGATGAAACTTAAAGGGGTATTTAAGTGGGAACTCTCCATCCTTATTGTTTCATGGAAGCACACACTTAGTGTACTCGCGAAGGGTGCGGAGCACCCTAACTCGCACTCGCACACGCGCGTGCGCGCGTGGCGTGGGCGATGAGGCGCAATGTGGCGCTTTGATGGCGCACTTTGCACTTCGCACGCTCGCGCCGCTTGAGAGCTGCCTTTGTATTTTTGACCACGTGCGCGTGGTGGAGCACAAGGGTTGCAAGGACCAAGTGGTTGGTGACGTGGCAGTCATGCGCGCACGCGCGCTAGTACACATAGCATAGTGACGCGCACTCGCGCATGGAGCATGGGCACTGAAGTGACGTGCGCGACGCACCAAAGTGAGCCAAAACGGCACGACTGTGTGGCGTGCTCGTAGAGGCTCACATGTGACCATGAGCGTGCAGACTTACGCGCGCGCGCGCGCAGAAACTTCCAGCAGTTAATGCCGGTGCAGTTACATTCAGCATTCAAAACTGACGAAGTCAATGGCTTTGACTGCGAATTAAATGACGAATTAAAGTGCATTGAAGACGTTTAATGCAATTTAATTCACCCATTTAAATCGTTTTTCAGTTTCTTCTCAACATCTGCAGTTTAAATAGGAGGACCTGCTGCAGAACCTGACACCAAAAAAAAAATCACCAGTAATACAATCTTCTTCTCTGAATTTTCTTCATCTTCTTCAAGCATTCAAGGTACACCTTCGGGTTGGAGTCAAGACCGGCAGTACAACTGCTAGGGCTGTTGTATCCTGGAAACAAACGTGTTCTCCTGAGAGACACGAAATTTGTTTTGAGGGACCCGTGTCTAACACGATCCTCAGCCAAAGAAGACTAGTTTTGTTTAAATTTCTGTTCTTGTTTTTATTTTTTCTTTTAATTGTAATTGTTTAGTTTCAGTTTCATTCTGTTATTGTATTGTAATTGAAGTTAATAAAAGGATTTTATTTATTTTACACGAACGGATTCCTACAATTGTTTAGTTCATATAATCAAATGAGTGAAAGCTATAAGTGTCTTATTAGTTGGGTTATATATTTAAGGATTTTTTTCATTTATGGAGTTGGTGATATTGAGTCTTAATTTAGTATCCTATTTAAGTAGACTAATTTAGTTATTTTCTAAGATGTTTGGTTGGTATAAATACATGGTTAGTCTTATTGTAATTTGTGTGCTTTGGTTTATAACAATAAGAGTTGAATGAGTTCATTCCATCACTATTTTAGTGTTTCTATTTGAATTGATGTGAGCATTTACCTATTAGACTATATGGTCTGGTGAGCAAGGGTAAAGAGACAAAACCCACCACGTGTGCACCACCTAAGTAGTGAAGGCTTTATCTATACTATTATAAAAAGGAGAAGTGATGTACACACATGTAATTTTACATGGCGTCCATCATTTTATGCAATATGTACAATTAATAAAAGCTTGTTTTGAGAGGGTAAAA